>CAUYRH010036200.1:0-22570 GCA_963574655.1 Perodicticus potto | reverse complement strand
CTGGCTCTTCAGCTGGCTGCCGCAGCACCAACATCACCAAGGAGGAGGCGGCAGGTCCGCTGGCTCCGCTGAGCTGGCTAGGGTGCCAGATGTCCTGCATCAATTCTCCCTCTCCGAGTAGAAACCCCAACTGCTGTTAGGGAAAAGGGGCGAAACGACCTCCTTTTCTGTACCTTAGTAACCATCTGTCAAAGAAGAGGCCCACGGCAAAAATAAGGTGGGTGGAGTGACCCCACGACCAATAAGGATGATAGCCCCCCACAGGCTCTACTTCTCAGGGTGCCTCCATGCCCAGGATAGATCAAAGTAGAAGCAAGCTTCAGGCCAGCCATGCTGAGAAGCCGCTCTAAGCCAGTCTCTCCCCTGAGCTTCCATGCGGGGCGCCTCCACACCTGGCCCCCAGTTCAGAGCTTCTTGATGAAAGAGGCAGCTGGAACAGGCCCTTTTCTCCCCTGATCTATGGTCGGGGGAAGAAGAGGATAGGTCTGGGACCTACTCTAAGGAGCAGAAGCTCCCGGGTCATCTTCAGTCGCTATTCCTGAATTGCTACAGGGTAAGAATAAAACACTTTAAGGTAGAAGTTAAGGAGCCTATACTGGCAACTTCAGTACAAATGTGTAAGACTAACATCCACTGAAGGATTTAAAAGAAGTCTGAACAAATGGACATATCTACTGTGTTCTTAAGAGGAAAGAATAAAAAACACAATTACGTTCCCCCTGAATGTCAATCAAAATCCCAAATAAAACGTCTGCACTGCCTCTCACTGCCCAAGAGTGCCCAGGCCACCACACAGACAGGAGGAAAACAAAGGGACCAGCGGTCACCCTGAATTGGGAAGGCAGAGCTGAGAATTTAGGGGGACCAAGGGGCCAGTTCAAAGGGCAGAGCACTAGAGAAGAGTCCAGGAAAGAGCAGGAGGCCCTAGGGACCTGCAGGAGAGAAGTCCAGGGAAGAGCAGGAGGCCCTGGGGACCTGCAGAAGGTTCTCCAGGGTTCAGCTGAGTGCTGCTCAGTACAGGGTCCTGCTATGACGAGAGCACCTGGGCTGGGAGTGACCCCTGAGGAGTGACAGGGCCAGGAACAGTTTGATTCTCCTCACGTAGAACGCAGAGGTCTCGCACTGCATAGAACATCCAGTGAATAGAGCCAGCAGGGTCTTGCTGGAGGTTGCTGTAGCCCTGCCCAACAAAGCTTCAAAAGCAGCCTCTTCATTATGGCAGAAGCTGTGCAGCGTTACCAGTAACAAGGTAAGTGCAGGTTAATATGCTGATAAGGTATTTTTTAACCTATCAAATTGGCAAAACTTAAAATGATTGATAACATTCAGTGGTAATAGCGTGAAGAAAGTAGTACTTCCATAGTTTTTGACAGAAGTGTAAATTAATATAGAGTTTTGAGTATGACAGTTTTGGTACTTTATATCAGAAATTTGAATAGAGTTAGCTTGCAACTCGGCAATTTTATTTCTAGATATTTACCCTATGGAAATACATGCATGCAAAAAATATTTAACTGTATCGATTTGAAAAGAGAAACATGTTACACGATCTACACATGTCCAATATTGGCAAAGTCTTACTGTGATATGTTAAACCATATGCAGCAGTTAAAAGCAAATGTTTTGGAAACACAGACATTAAAATATCTACAGCATGTATTGAGTGCGGAAAGAAAGACAAGACATAGTGCCTACTGCAGCAGGAATACAAGATAAGGCACATAATCATATGTTATTTTGTAGAGACAGAGTCTCACTTTTTCGCTCCTTGGTAGAGTGCCATGGCATCACAGCTCACAGCAACCTCCAGCTCTTGGGCTTAGGCGATTCTCTTGCCTCAGCCTCCCGAGTAGCTGGGACTACAGGTGCCTGCCTCAATGCCCGGCTATTTTTTTGTTGCAGTTTGGCTGGGGCTGGGTTTGAACCTGCCACCCTCAGTATATGGGGCCAGCACTCTACTCACTGAGCCATAGGCGCTGCCCCATAATCAGATGTATTTAAGTATAAGTGCATGAAAAATGACAAACCAACCCACAGATAACTTGCTAACAACAGAGGGGGAAAGGGAACTTACCTTTAAAAAAAAATACATCAAAAGGCCAGGCGCGGTGGCTCACACCAGTA
The DNA here is from genome assembly GCA_963574655.1 of Perodicticus potto. Classification (NCBI taxonomy): domain Eukaryota; kingdom Metazoa; phylum Chordata; class Mammalia; order Primates; family Lorisidae; genus Perodicticus; species Perodicticus potto. The sequence goes on along the minus strand of CAUYRH010036200.1, from coordinate 20,446 downwards.
ATCCCAGCACTCTAGGAGGCTGAGGCTGGTCAATTGTCTGCACTCATGGGTTTAAGACCAGCCTAAGCAAGAATAAGACCCATTCTCTAAAAAATAGCCGGGCATTGTGGTGGGTACCTATGCCCCAGCTACTTGGAAGGTTGAGGCAAGAGAATAATCGCTTAAGCCCAAGAGTTTGAGGTAGCTGTGAGCTGAGATGCCATAGCACTCTACCGAGGGTGACAAAGTGAGACTGTCTCAAAAATTAAGAAAATGCTATGAGGGCTATCTCTCACAGTATGATCAAAATGTTTCTGATTGTATATGAAGCACATTCTGCCCTATGATTGCACCAATGTACACAATTATGATTTAATAAAATTATTTAAAAAAATAAATTAATAAAATTAAAAAATAAAAATCCTGTATATTCTAATCAAGAAAATAAAAGCGACAGAAATAATGCAGGAAACAAAAAACTTTTGGAAAAAGACAACCTATTATCAATATTGCCAGAGAGAAGATATTTCACTCAAAATTGGAGAGAACTGCTATAGAGAAAGAGGAGTATGAGCTTTAAAAATAAGACAGCCATATTTTTAAAATGTCCAGTGACGACTCAGAAGATAAAGCAAATCTTGCAGAAAGCAAAAGAAAGACAAAGACATGGATAACAGAAGGGGCAGAAAATGAGAGATTTTCAACATCGAATTGTGGGTGTCAGCGCACGTGTATAGTGGAGATAGACTTAGAAAAAACGGAGGGGAAAATCTTGCAAGAAAATTTCGCAGGACTGAAAGACATGCATTTCTAAACGGGGGGGGGGGGGGGAAATGTAAGGAAAGCCCAGAAAATGAGAAATAAAGACCAACCTGGGACACGTCATCGAACAATTTTTAAATACTAGGGGTGAAGAAAAGATCATAAATCCTTCGATAGATTATTTTAGCCAAAGAAAGAGAGGTTTCATAGTTCTGTGGGAAAATTTGACGATACCTACGTAGGATAACTTAGCAAGCAAAAAGAGGAAGTTACCAGCTCTGAGAACAAAATGTTGAAGACAAACTTGCAGTGCACTTCGATGGCTCAACAATTACCAGCTCTGTGCAATCATAATGGAAACACTATTACAATGTCAATTTGACAAAAATACAAATATTGAGAAAGAAAGGAAATTCTGTGTGGAGAGTGACAGACAGTGAATGTGTATAAAAATGCTATAGTCTCATCTTCTGTAATAGAAAGCTGATAGATAGTCCCAAATTGAAAAAGCATGAAAAAACAGTATACAAATAAATATTGGTCTGAAATATGCTGGTTAATACTTTTTTACTTTTTAAAAACTTTAAAACATTTTTTAAGTTTCAAAATATTAAGGGGATAACCAATGTTTTTGTTTTTATCAGGTGGGTTTTCACCCTCTTCCCCCATTATGTATTTTTCCACAACCACTTCAAGAATGGGAAGTGTTAGCATTTAGGGAGGGAAGCAAAAGGAAACTGCTATTTAGGTTGTTGTTAGAGGCCTCCTAGAGGCATTTAGAATTTTAAATTATGTAGATGTATTGCATAGATAAAAATAAAAGGTTTCTTTTTAAGAAGATACAGATTATTTCGGTCACTAGCATAGAATCCTGTAATAACTCTGGGTTTCCGGATGACATAAAGAGAAAAGGACCAACAAACGGGATGATGTCTGCCTGGATGGGTGTTTGGGGGGTGGGCTGTTAAGTTGCTCCTGAGGAACGGAGAATGGGGGGGGGGAGAATGGGGACAGCCGCCCACAAGGCGGAAGGGGAGGGAGGCTGCTCTTCCTCTGGGTGAGGCTCTTCCTGACAATCATGCAGGCTGTTCTGAGAGGTGCTGAGATATTAATGAAAAGGCTTTATGGAGCCTTGGGGGAGCTGTGTGTGGTGAAGGTGACAGGAGGTGAGGCGGATCCCCTTTCTCCCCGCACAATGGGGCGCGTGGAGTTGATGCCGGGTGGGAGCGATCCTGCTCCCGTTTCCCTGGTGAGAACAGCCACCAGCTGGATGTCTGGTAACCCAAAGCCCTTGCTGAAAGGCCCAAGTCAATTGTTCCACCTGGCACTGGGGCTGGGACTGACTCTGGTTTCAGCCACAGGCCTCCAGGGGCTAAAGACAAAAGTGGAGCAAAAAGATGAACCTGAGGCCTAGTGTTGAGAGGGAGGGGATGGAGACGTGGGCGAGAGGAGAGGCCAGTCAGGGGATTGTGATCAGTTTAGCCCCTAGTTGAAGGGCTCATACACTCCAGTCATGCTCAGAAGCTAGAGGAGGTTCGTTAGTATAGATTTCTTTCCAAGCCTCACTCACCTCTGATCAGAACCTCTAGGGGCAAGGCCCAGGACGCCAATGCCCCTGTTCGTTCTTCACATGCCCTTGGGAGCCTGCTGTTCCACTCCTGGCCCACAGCAGCCCTCTCTCTGAGCTTTCTCTTCTTCCTTCATTAGAACTTCAGATGCAAAGGGAACTTTCTGAAACCCAGGGGTCTGAGAGCATGTTGTGAAAAATCTGTTTTGCTACGGCTTTGGCAGGATCTGCCAGTTCTGAATTGGTGCTGTAGTAGAAGCAAGTTCTTCCTGGGAGGGCGGGGCAAACCCCTCCTGTGGTTCAGCACCATTTTTTATTCCCACCATTGGCCTTCAGTGAGAATCTCTCTGAAAGGCGACTAAGAGTTTAAAATACACATATTTCTTTCTTCTTGCACAGCTGCCAAGGTCTGGAAAGTGTGTGGTGGGGACCATTAGCACAAAGAGCCCAACCCCAGGGGACGGCACCAAAATGAAGATGGGGGGAAGGGGCTGAATTCAGTGATGGAAGAAATGAGCTCTGGTTTTGCATTTTCAGTTCTTTTCCCATCCAGGACACGAAATACAGGGACAGTATAAGGGGGATACTAGAAGAACTAAAAGAAGTTTTCCCCCCAAAGATGGGTAAATGATGGGTGGCTGGATATTTACTCTGAGACACTAGGTGCTGTATTCAGCTGCCCAGGACTTTCACAACTGATTTTCCCCTTGGGTTTTGGTATCTATTGTCACAAAGCCCTCTCCATCAATGCTACTCTAATTCAAAATTCAGAACATATTTTCCATGATGCAGACACCTGGTACTCTTAGACATAGGGGGTCAGCAGAGCTCTGTCTTTTACAATTGTACCAAGTTATGAACTTCATGAGGGCGGGAACCAGGTCTCCTTGTTCACCACTTCATCCTGAGGAACTGACAGTGGCCGGTGAAGAAAGATGCCCAAAAAATACTGACTTAGCCCTGAGTGAAAGTTCTGCAGCCATGTGCTGAGCTATCAGGCACCTGTTAGAACAACTCAGTCCTCCAGATGAGGCTACTCTTCCCCTGGCCTTCCCTTCATCCTGAGCTCAGCCCTGGGACTCCTCCTTAGAAAGTCCTTCCTGACTACCCATTCCAAAACTGGCATCTCCAGGGTGACTCTACCCTGTGATCCACTCATTTGTTAGTAGGCACAGTGATAATCTCCAGCTCTCTGATTTGCTAATGCCTGCCTGCCTTCCTTCCTTCCTTCCTTCCTTCCTTCCTTCCTTCCTTCCTTCCTTCCTTCCTTCCTTCCTTCCTTTCTTTCTTTTATAGATAGAGTCTCACTCTGTCACCCTCGGTAGAGTGCTATGTCATTATCACAGCTCACAGCAACCTCAAACTCTTGGACTCAAATGATCCTCCTGCCTCAGCCTCCCAAGTAGCTGGTATTACAGGTGCCTGCCACCTGCCCGGCTATCACGCCCAAGGCCAAGGCAGGTGGATTGCTTGAGTTTAGGAGTTCCAGACCAGACTGAGCAAGAGTGAGACTCCGTCTCTTTATTACCCTCTTCCCGCCCACCCCCACCCCATGCCGCAGGTGCAGCAGGTACAAGGTCGCTCCCCCTGGCACCTGGAGCAGGTGCTTGGTGCAGAAGAAATTTGGGCTGAATGAATACAATAGCACTCAGTTATAAGAAGAGAGAAAACTTTCCCATTCTAAAACCCACGTTTATTGGTTCAGGAAGGAGCCTGCACCTCACCATGGCTGTGCCCGTCCAACGGCCTGTCTCCTGCCCACTGTCCCTGAGAAGCTGTTGCCGCCTCAGGGCACTTAGCACCAAGGAGACCAACAAACAAGGATGTTGTGGAGCAGAGAGTTTAGCTGCTTCTAAATCCAGGGCACTTTTTCTGAGCAGCGAGGAGGAGGGGGGCACATCAAAGGGGTTAAATAAGGAAACCAGTGTCCAGAAATGAGGAGAAGGGAGGCAGAGGAGGGCGGCATCTGGAGGGGTCAGGCCAGGCTGGGTGGTGGTCATCCTGCACAGACCAGGGAGGATTCTCCTTCATCCCAGCCTGGGGGTCTGTCCACATGGCCAGGAGAAGCTGTGTCACTGCAGGTGTGCCAGCCACCACGTATCTGATGGCCTATAGCACTTTGGGACAGGGCGTGTGGACCTAATTCCATCTGCCTGCTTTGGTCCTGGGCATAGAGAAAAACGGAAGGCTCTGCTTGGTGACTGCCCGATCTGAGTGGCTGCGTAAGGCTTTATCTGCTCAGAGTGTGGCCACGCGCCACCTGCTTTGGAAGTGTGCCCAGAGTTGGCAAAGGATGCAGACTATGGCCCCAACCCTAGAATCAGCTTTGGGAGCAGGACACAGGAACGCCCTCCCCACGTGACTCTCAAGGCAGCGGTTCTCACACCTAATAAATGAAAATGGGGGAATGATTCACTCGGGTACCTGACCCGAGTCCAGACAGCTTCTGGCGTACCGTCCCCTTTCTGTTGCAGATGAGAAAGGAATCCCGCAGTGGGAGCTGAGCTGGTGGGTCTGGAGGAGCTCCCAGGAGGAGCCAGACGGGGCTGTCCTGTGGGGATCTGGGCCTGTTCTTAACTGCAGCCTGCCCTCTGCTGGTCAGAGAGGAGTGGGGTGGTAGGAAGGACCAGAGCCTTATTGTGATTCTGGAGGGGAAAATTAAATCCCTATAAACGCTGCCCCTCCTTGCAGAGGCTGCATTGCCCAGACCAGGGTTATCTGAGGAGGGCGGTGGCAGCTCCGGCTTTCCCAAGTTCCTGATTTCCTCCAACCTGGGCATGGTTTGGAGGGGGCGTGTTAGCTGCAGGTGGTGCACTGCACCCCGGGGAACAGAAGAGTGGGAAGGGCAAGGAGCTGCTGGGTCTTTCCACAGCATGTTAATTTTTTCTAAATGTTGTTTTTGGAGGGAGGAATGGGGGATGGTCAGGGTTGACAAAGCTGGCAACCAGAGCTCTGGAAGGTGTGCCTACGACTTCCATTGTCCCTGCACACTGGGCTGCAGCAGCCTGCAGCCTGCGCTGCCTCTCAGCTGGAGGGAGCCCCCGAGCCACTGAGAGTGGAGGGTGCAGGCCAGTTCTCCGTCCCTCCAGCCCGGGGAGTTAACCTGCTCACCCTGCTAAACCTCAGTCACTCAGAGGGTGGCGACACATAAGAACACTCAACCTAAAGAAATTTCTTCCGTAATACTCATCCTCACCTCTCCCTTTTTAATTCTTAGGGACTTATAACCAGCAGAAATAGAGCGCTTGACCTCAGAGATGAATAATAATGTGCGTTTGCATTTGCAGAACTGAAACAGAGTGCCCAGCTCAAGAAGCTGTCATCCTGTTGTCTGGGGACTTAGTGCAGAGAAGTAGCGTCACATCGGTGGTATCAACCAACGAGGGGGGTAATGTGGTGAACTGGAGGCTCCCAGGCTGGACGTGAGGAGACTTCAGTGGGGGTTGTCTGTGGGGCAGGCGGGGCATTGGACTGCATTCTAGGAAGACAGAAAGAAAGGGTATGACCATGACCTCTTGACCACTGCCCTAGACTGATTTTTAGCCTTGTAGGAGGCAGTGGAGAGACACATAAACCAAAAATTATGGATCCATTGGTAGTGTGAATGTATCTGGCGTGTTCACCTCTTTGATTTGTTGCAGGGTCATCACCGCTGTCCTGACTCCATGAGTGCACAGAAGCTCATTCGGTTCTAAGGGTGATCCTGTGAGGGCAGTCCCCTTATATAGATGGGAGACTGAATCCTCAGCGAGATGTGACTGCTTTCCCAAGTGCAGAGAGCTGAGAAGTGGTAGCGCTGTCCTTGGGGTTCAGGCCAGCCTGGCCCCAGAGCTCACAGTAGGGTCAGCCACGAAATGAAGCAGCAAGTCTCTAGCCACTAGTGTTTCTGCTGCTCTCTTGCCGAGAGTCCACTTCTTGCCCTCATCTAACACAGTCCTCCTTGCCCACCCAGCCATTCAGAGGCCTTCTCCCCACCTGCTCCCCATCCTGTTGCCAGAGCCCATCTCCCTTCCGTGGCACCTCCAGCCCTCTCACTGGGACATCCCCTCCTCTCCTTTCTCCTGAACCCTCGGTACATCAGCTCTACTCACACTTCTGTTCTAAACAAACCCACTAGCAAAACACACAAAAAAACAAAAGCTCCTGCTGCCCGGTATACTATGCAGCCCCGCCTGGTCCCCACCAGTCATCCCATCGCTGGCCTCTCTCCCGCCTTCTCACCCAGCATCATCCAGAGCTGATGCCATCACTGTCTCCACCCACTCAGCTTCCTGCCATTCACTCTGCCATCCATCCTCTGACTTCAGCAACCTTGTCTCCCAAATACTGGCAAGTTTTGAGCCCTCACCTTGCAGGGCTCCTGTGGAGTATTTAAGACTGAGGATGGTTCTTCCTCAAGGCTCCCTGGTCACCGAGTGTCTGTGGCAATACACTGTCCCTCTTCTCCCCACATCTCTCAGACTTGTCTCTTCTCCCCCCACCTCTCAGACTGGTCCCTTCTCCCCACACTCTCAGACTGGTCCTTTCTCTCCACACCTCTCAGACTGCCCCCTTCTCCCCACACCTCTCAGACTGGTCCCCTCTCCTTTACAGGTTGCTCTTTCCAACAGCTTCTTCTCTCTGCCACTTATCCCTTAAATGTCAGTGTTCTCTCCTCAACTACCTGCTTTTCTTCCCTCTCCCTTGCTTCCAGGACAATCTCACCCACTCCTGGTTTGAACTGTCCCTCCCTGTTGGTCAGTTTGGCCAGCCCAGGCCTTCCTCCAAACTTTGGCTGTGTGCACATCTACCTGCCTGCTGGGCAGCCTCGCCTGGACATCCCTGAGCTGGTGAGACTTAACAAGCACAGAGATAATTGTGTCATCAGAATTACCTGTGAAACCAATTCTTCCTCTGAGAGTGGTGGTGACACCACCATCTCCTTAGCTTTTTAAACTAGAAAGTTAGAGGCCACCCTTGCTGCCTCGCATTGGGGTCTTCAAGAGTGGATGTCCTAAACGCTGCTCCCTCTGTCATTTCCCAGTGTCCTGGTCCCGGCCACTATCAACTCTCCCCTGAATTCCTGCCATAGTGTCCTAACTGGTCTCCATGAGATCCTTCCTCCATCTTTCCTCCACCTTATAAGTAGTGCAATCTGTTTAAAGTAAGAACTGTCACCACCAAACCCTGCAGGAGTCCCTTCCCTAGAGCAGGAGTCCAGCCCTTCCCAGCGGCATGTGGAGGTCGCCTCGGGCAAGAGGGTCTCGGTCCCGGCTCTCTGCGTTCCCCTTCCAGCCGACAGGGCCACCCGGGGCTGCCTGCGTGGGTCAGGGCGCCTCGCTGCACCACTGCGGTACAGCCTTGCAGAACGTCTCTCCCCTCCTCGCCCTCCTCCTGCACCACCAACACCAGCTAAGCCCTGCTCATTCGTTCACGAGGAGTCCTCTCCAGCCCACTCTCCCCACCCTCAAGTTCATGTTCCAATTATCTAGCTGTATCTGTACCACATTCCTTAAGATTTAATACAAAGGTGGCTTGGCACCTGTGGCTCAGTTAAGGCACCAGCCATGTACACCTGAGCTGGCGGGTTCAAATCCAGCCCGGGCCCGCCAAACAACAATGACGGCTGCAACCAAAAAATGGCCAGATGTTGTGGCGGGCACCTGTAGTCCCAGCTACTTGGGAGGCAGAGTAGGAGACTCGCTTTGGCCCAGGAATTGGAGGTTGCTGTGAGCTGTGATGCCACAGCTCTCTATCCAGGGTGACAGCTTGAGGCTCTGTCTCAAAAAAAAAAAAAAGATTTAATACAAAGGTGATGATAGGCAGTTTAAGTGCAGGGCTTCTAATTACTTTAGGCAGTCAAAATATTTTCCTGCTTGCAAAATGAGATTTATGAGTTATTAGGAAAGCCTGGGGCGCGGCATCTCCCTTCAGGTGTTTGGATGCAAAGTGATGGGAAGGACCCGGGAGAAGGGGTGTGTCCTGCTGCGGAGCGCTGCGGCTCTGTGGGCGGCTCGGACGGCTGCAGAGGAGGCCTGGGCGTGTCACGGCCCCTCAGTCCCGCACAGCCACAGCCGGACATCACATCTGGAGTAGCCCCGCGTGGGCAGGGCACACGAGGACACGTGAGAGCCGCGCCCTGCGTGTTGCGGAAAAGCAGATGAGAACTACACTCACGTGTTCAGAATCTGAACGTTTGGTCGAGGCTCAGCCCTCTAATCAGGAGCAGAGACCCCGGAGAGGCCGTCCTGGAGTTAGGAGCCCCGTCGAGAACATGATGGTACAGGGAGCTGCGCCCCCAGGGCAAGGCCGGAAGGCAGGTGCGCAGCCCCGCAGCCCCCACGAGCTCTGCGGGGTCGCTCCAGGGCGTCTGCCCTTCGCCCGTTACCGTCATCCTGCAGCGGAGTCCCCTTTGTGCTGTCGTTTATCCTTGCCCTTTTTTAAGATAAATGCGCCTTCATCTCATTTGAGGCAGGCTCGGTTTCAAAAAGGTTCTTGGTGAGCTTTTCCGAAAGAAGAGAGGCGCGCGCCACCTTGTGGTTGCGGGCGGCCGTGGCAAGGACAGCGTGGTCCCCGCGTCCCGCCGGGCGCAGGCTCGGAGCACCGCGCCGGGAAGGAGCGCGCGAGCAGGTGGCACCCGGCACTGAACCGGTAAGGAATTAGTAGCGCTGGAGCAGAGCCCAAAGGGGGTTTTCCTGGTCTCTTAGTTGGTATGATTTAGTCTGAAGGGGCCATCTCCCCCCGAATTAATAAATACATTCTGATTAGTAGGGGGTTTAGAAAAAATAACCTCGTACTGTGGCTTCAACAGCAGACAGAGCTAAGCCCCCTCACTGCTCCTCTGTCGCCGACTACCGGGGTGAACTGCAACAGGGGGCAGCAGAGAAAGCAGGGCCCTGGGGTCGGGAGGGCTGAAGGATTCTAGTGCGACAGAGACCCGCCTGTTACCTTATGGAAACTTTCTTGCCAGCACCTTTGCGTGCCGGGCGCTGTCCAAGGTACTTTACAGGTTTCTTCCTTTGGGGCAGTGTTCTACACGTGAGGAAACTGAGGCACAGCAAGCTTCAGGGAGCTGTCCAAGGTGAGAGGCAGCCGGTGGACAGGGTGTCAGGGTCTGACCCGTGTCTGACTCTATAAAGTACATGGTTTTTATACTTTTTAAACCTATTTTTCTTTTACAATGTTTTAATCATACAAATATTGGGGAGGTGTGTGTCTTACGTAAGCCAGATGGTTTGAGTTTATTGAATCCCTTGATGGTAAGCAAGCCGGGCTTCCACAAGTGCTCAGCAAAGCTACAGACACTTATGCTGGTGTTTTTTAATTCTCTGTGTGTTCTCATTTTCCCCATGTCACTTTGTTATAATGGCTTTTAAGAGGTCTAACTATGTTAGCTTCAAAAATCATGTCCTTTGATTTCTAGAGATAAAAGATATGGCCTAGGGAGAGAACACTGCCTTTCTGCTCGAGGGTTAATAGGAACATTAAGCCCTTTGCAGGGAGACAAGGTTTTCCATATGCCATTGATTGTGGCCCTGTCTAAAGGCTGTTGCCACAAAATCTCACCTGACACGACGGCCTCATGAGGGTGTACTATTGTTGGCATTGAAGGGAACTCAGGCCCAGAGAGGTCATGAAACTTGAGGTTACACAGCTGTGACTTGAATACAGCCTTAAACAACTTTCTTGAAGTATAATTGCAATATGACAGATCACACATACTAAGTAAACGTGACATGTTCTGAAACTGAAAGCCTGTGAAGCCTCCACCCCCCTGAAGGTCATGAACACACCCCTCGCCCCACTCATTTCCTCATTCCCTTGGAAATCCCTTCCCACCCCACCCTTTGCTGCCATCCCTGGGCTGCCATTGATGTGCTTGCTGTCACTATAGTTTTCATTTTTTATAATTTTATGCAAATGGAAACATGTAGCGTACAGCATTTTCTGTGGTTTTATTCATTCAGCATAATCACCTTGGCAGTTGTTCGTGTCCATGTGTATCAGGGGCTCCTTTTATTTTGGGGGAATATTCCTTTATATGTGTAAATCACAATTTATTTATTCATTTTGTTGATAGACATTTGGATTATTTCTTTTTTGAGACAGAGTCTCCCTCTGTTACCCTGGAGAGAGTGCCATATTTTCATAGTTCACATCAACCTCAAACTCTTGGGCTCAAGCAATTGTCCTGCCTTAGCCTCCCAAGAAGCTGGAACTACAGGTGCCTGTTTTAATGCCAGGCTAGTTTTTCTATTTTTAGAGATGGGATCTCGCTCTTGCTCTGGCTGGTCTTGAATTCATGAGCCCAGGCGATCTACTCACCTTAGCTTCCCAAAATGCTAACATTCGTATTATTTCTTATTTCTGTTTAGGGGCTATTGTGATTGAAGTTTTTGTAAAATCGATGTACAAGTCTTTGTAATGGACATAAGTTTTCATTTCTTTGGGGGTAAAAACCTAGACATGGAATGTCTGGGTTACATGATAATTACACATTTAAATTTTTAATCAACAGCTAACCTGTTTCCCAAAGTAGTTGTATCATTTTATGTGCTATGAGAGTTCCAGTTTTTCCCTGTCCTTGCCAACACGTGGTGTGGTCAGTCTTTCCCATTTTATTTTTATTATTTATTTTTTTTTGAGACAAAGTCTCAAGCTGTTGCCCTGGGTAGAGTGCCATGGCATCACAGCTCATAGCAACCTCAAACTCTTGGGCTTAAGCAATTCTCTTGCCTCCCAAGTAGCTGGGACTATAGATGCCCGCCACAACGCCTGGCTATTTTTTAGTTGTAGTTGTCATTGTTGTTTAGCTGGCTGGAGCTGGATTCAAACCCGCCAGTTCCAGTGTATGTGGCTGGCGCCCTAGCTGCTTGAACTATAGGCACTGAGCCAGTCTTTTCCATTTTAAAAATTCTAATGTGAACATAGTAATATCTCATTGTCGCTTGAATTTGCATGTCTTTAATGACTAATGATGTTGCCATTTTAAAAACTGGGTTATTTGTTTGTTATTGACTTTTGCAAGTTGCTTATATATTTTGGACATAAATATTTTAGCAGATATGTGACTTTTCAAATAGTTCTTCTCATTCTGTAGACTGCCTTTTCATTCTCTTAATAGTGTTTTTGGAAGAATGGACATTTTACATTTTAATAAAGTCCAGTTTATCCAAGTTTTCTTTTATGGATCATGTTTTTAGTGTCACATCTAAAAAGTCTTTGCTTAATCCAACACCACAAAGATTTTTATCTATGTATTCTTTTAGAAAGTTTGTAGTTTTGATTTTAGGTATATGACCATTTTGGTTGATTTTTTTTCTATGTGACGTGACATATATATTGAAGTTCTTTTTTGTTTACTTTTTTTTTTTTTTTTTGCAAATGGATATCCAATTTTTCCAGCACAATTTATTGAAAAGACTACTGCTTATCCATTGAATTTTCCTTGCACCTTTGTTGACCAGGTGTCCATTGACCAGCTATATGGAACTCTAATTTTATAATCTCTCTTCCAGTGGTTAGTGGTTCATTTACCTTTATGCCTATATCATACTGTCTGATTGCTATAGTTTTATGCACACAGTCCCTGAGTTACAAATGTCCAACTGACATACAACTTGTATTTATAAGTGAAGGCTATTACAGTAATAAGTAAATGTATCTGTTTCCACTCACATGCACATTCGACCTCAGAGCAAACTACAGAACCTCTCATTTGTAATGCAGGGGCTGCCTGCAATGTGTCTGAACTCAGGTAAGCCTCCAGCCTTGTCTCTTTCAAAGTTGTTTTGACTATTCTTAGTCCTTGGCATGTCCATATGAATTTTAGAATCAGCTTATCATTTTCCACAAAACAAGCTTCTGAGTTTTGTTTGTTTTTTTGTTTTTTTAGCAGTTTTTGGCCGGAGCCAGGTTTGAATCCGTCACCTCCAGCATATGGGGCCGGCATCCTACTCCTTTGAGCCACAGGCACCACCCAGCTTCTGAGATTTTATTTAAGATCACATTGACTCTATATAGATTGAAGGCTCCCTCCATTTTTTTTTACCACCTCTCAAGAGTCACCAAACTTTATTTCCTAATGTCTGTATTTTTAAACCCATTCTGTCACTCTTTTTTTTTCTAGTTATTTATTTCTTTTTGGTTGTTTCAGATAGGAATTTTAAATCTAGTGCCTGTTACTCCATCCTGGCTAGAAATAGACTAACAGGCCAAGGCCTTTTGGCCCCAACTCCCGTGTTCTTTCCATACGTAGCCTGACAGGAGAGACGATGAGTATAGTCTGAACAATGACAACAAAAATTATAAAAAAACAAATTTTGCTCCTGTTACGTTCTTCAGTCAATGCTTAAAACATCTTCTCCCTATCCCTTATCAGACTGGCTTGTTACACACCAAATTTTAAATTCCCAAGTTTGACTCTAGTAGATTCAACCTATTACTCCGTTCCTTTTGTTCAATTCTTTATTAGGAAAAATCACGAAAGCCTGATTTCACGACAGATTTACTCATTTGGAGGAGAAGGACAGGGTGCTGTTTCCTCTGTAATTCTGATAGTTCTTAAGTGACTTCCAGCACTGAGCACTTAGGACAGCTAGTCCTGGTAAATCACATCTTCTCCCCAAAGAGAAAGTGGCCTCCTCGACCGTAGGACACCGGCGGGTCTAAGCAGAAACCCCGTCCATCTCCCACATAGACTTAGCTTGACTTCGTGAGTTTCCAGAAAATGAACCTGTCAGGAAAGCCAGTCTAATGACATCCTCTGAATCAGAAAAGTAGAGATTAGATTAGTAAAAGGAATGTGGCTGATGTAAAGACAAAATGAAACATGTTTTATCACTTCCTTATTTAAAAGCAGCCCTTTAATTCAGATTTTTTTCCACCAGAAAAACTAATTTGGTAAGTGTATAAAAGCAGCACATTTTAATTTACATTTCCAGAAAGTGACCCTTTTACATTACAGGGAATCTATGTACAATACCCATGAAGAAATAAGGCCCAAAGGCAAAGAGAGACCCCGCCGGTGGAGGCATGATGAGCTTCCTGTCCATAGCGGACAGTAAGAGTTTCAGTTTCTTAGACTAGATTTAGTCTTGTCTATTTTTCTCAATGGTCCGAAAAATATTGTCACAGGCCTCAGGCCAGCTCTGGATTTCATCCCTCCTTGAGTTTGTTGATGGAAGCAGGAATCTGAATACCAGCAGCATTTCCAGTTGCTGGCTTCCTTGAAGATGGGGCAGTGTAAGTTTGATAACTGTTCAGAGTATTTATTAATGTAAGATTTAACTTGGCAGCCAAGGATCACTAGAACATTTAGTAGCCTGACATTTAAAGAAAACTTATAATTTTAAAAAAAGGAAAACTTATAATTAAAAAACCTTTAGGTTATTAAATATAATGTCTGGTTTTGAATCAAAATTTTCATTTATTATATCTCAAACAAGAAGTGGTACAGTGAACCAAAGTGTGTGCCCAAACTGCCCAATTTGCCATCTCAACAAGCTCGTTCATGCCAGCAGCGAAGACACCTGGAGAGTACGCGGTGATGAAATCAGGAAAGGTTTTTCCACAGCTTGTTGAGAATTGATTGTTTTTCCTTGCAAGACTGGTCCCGAGCCTGGAGAGCAGCAGTTAGTGGGTGTGAGGTCTGGAGAATACAGCGGGTGACAGAGTTCCTAAGTCCAGCTTCTGAAGTTTGAGCAGCGTTGTTTGTACGACATGTGGTTGGGCAGTTGTCTTGCAAGAGAATTGGCCTTTCTCTGCCGCCCAGTCTCAGCTGCTTCATCATAAGCTTCCTTCTCATTTTGTCCACCGGTTACAGAAGACATTGTAATCGACTGACCAGTTCCATGAAGCTGTAGTGGGTAACACCAGGGCTGGACCACCAGTCAGATACCGCTAGCTTTTCTATTTTTTTATGAATATTTGGTTAGGGGCCGTGTTTCATCACTTCGTCTTCACCAACCCATTGTGCCCAATGCTTGTGATTGCCAAAAAGAACCCATTTTACAGCACCTGTGACAATAAGGTGTCAAAATGGTTTGCCTTTATGTTGTGACAGCAAAGAAAGACAAGCTTCGAGAACATTTCTCTTCCGACGCTTACGTAACTTTTGAGGAGCCCACCTATCCAGCATCTTTACCTTGCCCATTTGTTTCAAATGGTCCAAGATTGTTGGAATAGTCACCTGAAACCGTGCGGCTAAGTCACACTCAGGTTGAGATGGGTTCACTGCCACTATAGCTATCAGCTCATCACTCTGCTCCTTGGTCTCAGGTCACCCATGTGGCTCATTTTCAAGATGAAAATCACCAGAATGGAACTTCTCAAACCAGCGAGATGTAGTGTGTTCAGTAGCCATATCCTTCCCAAACATTTTGGTGATAAAATATTTTGATTTGTCTGTGCTGTGTGGGTTCCACAACAGGACTCATGTTAGAAAAGAACACAAAATTTTGACTTGTCCCTTGTTTCACAAAAATTGCTCTGAAAAAAATTAGAAGGGTAATTACAAGCCAAATTTACCTTCCCAATAAAAACAAAGTAAGTGTCACGGTAAAATGTCAGACGTTTCATACTGAACCTGATAGCACGCCCCATTGGCTGTCTTAGCAATGACTTAATTACACAGCTGAACAGCTGCTAGAGCCAGCCCAAGGCCCAGGAAAACAAAATGGTTAGAAAGAGAAAGGAGGCAGGATTAATTTGTCCTCTAACTCATTAAGACCTCCTGCCGTCGTCTGCTGCCAAACCCCTGAGCCTTCACTTTTTAGGAAATGATCGCACACCTCCAGCTATGCTTATTAGTTCTCTTGATTTTGCAAAAGTCATAACAATCCCCAGGAGTCATTAAAAGTACCTGGAGCATGTAATTTGTTCAGAGTAGGGAAAGCCTTCCCAGAGCGGACACCAGTCCGCAGGTCTCCGGCCCTTCTCTCCAACGGTGGCCCACGGCGCCGCTCCCACCCCTTCCGCTCTGTCCTCCCCTTCTTCCTTCTCTTCTCCCCCTCCTCTTTCCACCTTGCTCCCTGCCTCGCCACCCTCTGGCTGCCGGGGGGCCTCGATGGGCCGCTGCCATCGACCCACCTTCCTCGTCTTGCGCGGTCCCTCCAGGGCCTCTGAGAGCCGGAGTCCTCCCATGATATACAGGTGCAGGAGGCCAGGCTTGGGGAGGTCACACCATCTTCCTGAGGTCATTGTGCTGCCTACTGAGCAAAGTTCTTTCTGTTTCAGAACCGCCCTCTCATCCTTGGCTTTGTTGCGAAGGCTCGGACTCTGAACCACACTTGTGCTTGGTCAGCCATCCTCTGCCTTCTGGAAGGACGTCGTGTGGAGCAAGAAAGGAAAGCGCTTCCCGGCTTCCTCCTATGCACTTCCCGTTCCTGTCGGCATCACCCCAACCGTGGCTTTCCACCTCAGCAGCAGCAATTTTCTGTCCTCAGAAATACCAGTGCCGGCTGACAGGCACCCCCTCCCCGGAGGCTGGGCCTCTCTTGGCTGGGCCCACGCCACATCCTGCAAGCCTTAGGCTCTGATGTCCTCATCCCCTCTCTTTGCTCCTCTGACCTGGGGGCGGCAGCTACTTGCCCGAGTTGCTCTCGCCATGGTGTCTCGCTGACCTTTTGACATTTTTGGGTCACCAATACCCACTTAACCAGCACCCTCCACCGAAGTATTTTTCTGGTTTGGCTTCTGTTTTTCTGAATAATATACACAGAGCAATAGGGTTCCCAAAACAGGTTGGGCTGACTCCAAATCCAGGCCCTCAATTCCTCTCGGGGCTCTTCCCCACACCCCTTCCTCCATTCACAGCCTGGGACTCCAACAAGACTTTGAATCAAGTCTAACTGGGAACTCCAGTGAGATGCTTTGGGTGTGTCCCGGGGGAAAAGTCCTAAACATCCGTCATGTTGACGGCTGAAGGTGCCGTCCCTACCACGCGGGTTGGAAAACACGTGGCAGGACACAGGGCACAGAGCGGCCTCAGCAGAGGAAGGAGCGTCTGGGTCACGACTTCCCAACAAGACCACAGAGCCCACGCGTTTGCAGCCATAGCAGTGATGGGGACGTAGTCGCCCCTCTGCCTTTCTGTTGAAATTCTCATTTCTCCAAAAGCAGAACATACATCTTTTTGACCTCATCTTGCTGGCGATTTCATTTCGCAGAAGGGAGAAACAAAAGGAACTTCTTTCCTAGATTTAATTCTGATCGACCAGGAAGAACTGGTCAGTGAGTCAGAGAGTCTTTTGCATGGGGCGGTGAAATGCTCAGGAAAACCACTGTGGAAAGGCCGTGGCGGGCGCCCTAAATGGGCCCCACACAGCTGTCGGAAGTTCAGAGGCAAGTGCGATCTAGTCCCACAGCCAAGCATCTGAACGAGAGAACAGTGAGAGAGATGAGGGGGTCTGCAAAGTGAGCTGGTGAGGCTACAGGAGTGTGGAGTGTGAGAAGAGACGGAAGGAATTGGCCTCAAAAGCACCCGTGTGGCTGACAGAGCGAAGGTAATGAGCTTCCTTTACCAAAGGGCTGGGGATAAAAGGGAGGCAGCAGAGAGCAGGCGGTCTGCAGACGCCTCTCTGCTCCAGGTGCCCTCAGAGGTGGACGGGCCCCTTCGCCGCCCTGGAGCTGCTCACGCTCCAGTGAGGGACACGTCAGTTTATAAACCAGTAAATGTATGAAGCTAAACCGCCAGCGCGAAGTACCGTGAGGTTGTGTGTGTGTGCGCCGTTGGCAATATCCTACCATTTTTTACCTCCCAAAATGGCAATTTCTTGTGGTATGACCTGCTCTATTCAGAGAGTGAGATTTAACCCCAGGTAGGGAGAGGAAGCCTCTCAGGGACCCCTTGGTGGTGTAGGAGCAGAGACCTGGACAAAGCCAGGGAACGAGCGACATGAAAACTGCAGACAGAGGATTCCAGAATCAGAGGAAAGCAAGCTGCAAAAGCTGTCAAAGGACCCGGACTGGGGCTGGAGGGAAGCAGGTCCCGCGTTCACCTGTCACTGCCGGACCCGAGGGCCTCTGCTGGCAGCCATCCCCCTTCTGAGGGTTCACGTCCCACTCATCCTGCGTCTCACGGGCCATCTATAGACTTAGGTGTCTCTTTTTAAACCACTTCCCTCCGAACTTGGAATTCCCTCCACTCTAATTCCAGTGGAACATTCTTCCACCCGTAGGTCATCTCTCCAGAAAACAGCCTGAAGAACATCTTTCAGCTGAGCTAAGAGGATGTTTTCAATAAACCTAATAATCTAAAGTCAAAAAGAAAAGAATCTGGGGTGGGAAGGCTGTGGATACAGTGGAGGGGTGGGGATGAAGGAGAGGAAGAGGTGCGAGACCAGTGGCCTCCAGAGACAGATCAAGGGGGCCTTACAAGATTCAGGGTCTGCTCTGGGGTGACATGAGAAGCTCCAGTGGCAGGAGAACAGGGGTGATTTGATCAGGTTCACATTCTGGAAAGATCAAGATTGGGAGGGCTGTAAGGGCCAAGCAGGAGGCAGGGCATTCGGCTGGGAGGCCCCAGTGGGAATCGGGGAGGAGCTAATGGCGGCTGCGGGGAGCAGCAGGGAGGGCGGTGAGCAATGTAGGGCTGGGGGTGTATCTTGAAGGTTAAAGGGATGGGATTTGCACATCGACTCAGACACACAGTGGAGAAGAGTCACAGGTGACGAGTTTTAGCCTGAGCCACTGGATGCCCAGTGAAGCCATTTACTGAGCCCAGAAAGAGGGAAACTTATACAGGTAGAAAAAATAGTGAGTTTGGTCTTAGACACACTCAGTTTAATATTGTTCTTTCAAATATCCAGTTTGATCCAACGGCAGCAGGAGTATATTCAAAAGACCAAACATCACTTTGCAAAAAAGATATTTGCACCAGATTGTTCATTGCAGCTCAATTTGTAATCACCAAGTCATGGAAGAAGCCCAGTGCCCATCGGCCCATGAATGGATTAATAAATTGTGGTACATGTACACCATGGAATACTATACAGCCTTTAAAAGAGATTGTGGTACATGTACACCATGGATTACTATACAGCCTTAAAGAAAGATGGAGACTTTACCTCTTTTATGTTTACACAGATGGGCCTGGAACATATTCTCCTAAGTAAAGTATCTCAAGAATAGAAGAAAAAGTATCCAATGTACTCAATACTTTTATGAAACCAATTTAGAATTACTCACATTTTCTTATGAAAGATAGATCACAACTATAGCCCAGGACGAAGGAGAGAAATGGAGGGGGAAGGAAGGGGAGGGTAAACGACGGGACCACACCTATGGAGCATATTGCAAGGGTACAAGTCAAATCCGTCAAGTCTAGAACATAAATGTCTTAACCCAATAATCAAGTAAATGAGGAAAAAGCTGCATTAATTAGTTTGATGTAAGCACTCCAAATTATATTAAAAAATCAACACATTGTATCCCACACATGCATAAATGTATTCACGATCTATGTGTATGTGACTTAATAAAAAAATAAAATAAAAATAATAAAAAAAATGTCCAGTTTGAAAGACTGTGCAGACAGTTGGATAAACAAATTGAAAGTGTGAGCAAAGAGACAATATGGAGACACACATTTGGGAGTTTTGGCACATGTGGGACTGGGAGAAGTCGCCCAGGGCATAAGTACAGACAGCGGAGAGGGTCCCAGGGTCCCCCACACTTGGAAGCCGGGATCCAGCACTGGAGACGCAGGGGGAGCTGTCAGGAAAGCCAGAAGAAAACCCTGCAAGTCGTGACTCCAAGTCCCATTTTTGCCACTGCCCTATTTGGAAGGGGGATCCTTCGGAGACTGAGGAGAGCCCTCAGCACCAATTCTAATCAACTGAGTTCCCCTGATGAGAACGGGCCCCTGCTGCCCTCCTCTTCCCACCCCCAGTGACAAAATTCAGCTCTACAAACTTGAGCGAGGCTGTCCCCCCAGACGTGTGAAGGGTAAGAAGACCTCTTGCCTTCCAAATGCCCACAACAGTTGTAACTAATGAACCCTAATCAAAATGTTCCTCAGAGATCCTTAGAAAGCAACTCACTTCTCAGGGTGAGCAAATGTCTCCGTGCTTAGAAAGCCAGATGACAAATTCCTAGATGGTTATTGGCAAAAAACTAAAACACTAAAGGCCAAATCAGGAGACTGGAGGAGGAAAACCCAGGAGAATCCAAGTAAATTATTAAAAAATGGGGTAAATTACCAATAAAGGTCTGGGCGGTTTTGTTCAGGGCCTACCTCTAGAACATGGTTGCAGACTGGCAGAAAAGCCCTCAGGAAAGCCAGGTCTCTGCTGCTCAGGGCAACTGTGTATCCCCAGGATTTGCTGAGCAATGCTCACATGCACCTCTGCTGCAGAGGTGTGCCGGGGGAAGTCTGTATAGGCCCCGTCCCAGGGGTGCTCAGGAGCACAAGAGACTCACAGCAAAAGGGCCAGTTAGCTGACTTCTAGCAAGTCTGTGTCCTGATGTAGCATGTGGCAAATTAAAGTTTTCATTTTAAATATCTCTGTAAATGAATGGACATATCGATCAATAGATAAATAGATAAATGCAGGTCTTGAAGTTGTGTGATTTGTATTATGGAAAAGCTATCCAGAGGTGATGGGTTTAAAATAATAGTGTTCACCTTGTACGTTACTTGTAGGAATGTAAAATGGTACCATTGCTGTGGAAAACCATGTGACAGTTTCTTAAAAAATTAGCCGTAGAATGACTGTATGATCCAGCTAGTCCACTCCTGGGCATATACCCAAAAGGAGTAAAAGCAGAGCCTCAAACAGATACTTGTACACCATGTTCACAGCAGCAATATTCACAATAGCCAAAATGTGGAAGGAGCTCGTGTGCCTAAGGGCAGGTGAATGGATAAACAAAGTGTGGTCTATACACAACAAAATATTATTCTGGGTGGCGCCTGTGGCTCATTGAGTAGGGCGCCAGCCCCATATACCGAAGGCGGCGGGTTCAAACCCGGCCTTGGCCGAACTGCAAAACAGAAAAATAGCTGGGCGTTGTGGCGGGTGCCTGTAGTCCCAGCTACTCGGGAGGCTGAGGCAAGAGAATCGCCTAAGCCCAGGAGTTGGAGGTTGCTGTGAGCTGTGTGATGCCACGGCACTCTACAGAGGGTGATAAAGTGAGACTCTGTCTCTACAAAAAAAA
>CAUYRH010036198.1:0-20889 GCA_963574655.1 Perodicticus potto | reverse complement strand
CCAACCCCATCACGGGCCCCCCCCCAGCCCCCCCCCCCCCCGCCACCCCCCAACACCCCCCCCCCCCGGGGGGGGCGGGGCTCTAAGGATCCTGGGAGAATTTTCGGAGTTTCACCATGTTTCTTTTCTGGTTCTGCCATTTTTTTTTTCTCTCGACCACATGCAGTGGAGTGCAGGTGGGAGGCAGTGGAGAGAGAAGGGGATGGGGTAAATTCTGGCAATAGGAATTCTGCGGGTAAGAATGAGGTTGAAGGAGGAGGGGAAAGGCCTAGATGTAGGGAATCTCTGACCATTTATTTCCCTAATTTCCGACAGTAATTATTGAGATCAGTGAGGATTGAGAAATCAAATGTGCCATTTCCAGGCCATTGAGAGCCATTGTCTAGTCAGTACGTAGGCTAGAAAAAGATGAGGCATTTAGGTTTAGGGTCAGGATAGAGCCACAGAAGCTCGAGGTGAGTTAAAAGGCAACTTATAGGTGAAGAAGGGGGAATTCATGACTGAGTTGTCCCCGTATTGTAAATGAGGTAAAAAAATAAATGAGGTTAAAGCAAAAATGTAAGAGAGCTTGTGAGGAGGAGGAAGGAGTTGGTGTGAAAAGTGGCCCAGGCCCACAGAAGGGTGTCCCCAAACACGAGACACTGGACGGGCGAGTCTGACTTGCTGGGGCGAGTCTGTAGATGGCCAGGGCTGGGATCAGGGTGGTACAAGGCCTCCACGTGTGAAACCAGCTGGAAAAAGCAAGGATGGAGTAACCAGCCAGAGAGTGGCCTAGGCCCAGAGGAGGGTCGCCAGAAGCATGAAGCACTGGATGGACGAGCCTTACTCACTGGGGTTAGGCACGGATCACCAGAATTTTTTTTTTAAAAGCTGAGAGAGGGGCTGTATACAACTATTTAAGAGCCCAGAGACGGAGGGAGAGGGAAAGAGGAGTTGGAGTGGGGAAATGGAAAGAGAAGTTAAAAAGGTTCAGAAAGGGGTTCTAAACAAATGCTCACCTCACCAGTAAATGGATGCATTTTAGGCAGGGGTCAGAGTTTCCTTTCATCTCATCGGAACAAGAGTCCATCTAGTTGGGTCCAATGGGGTGTATTTCAGCTCCCCAAGGGGGCTTCTCCCTGATCCGAGTCACAGCACCAAAACGAGAGGTCAAAGACCGAAAATAAAAGATTATTCCAAAACATGAATGAAAGGAAACGGATTCCAGGTTCTTGTGGGCAACATCGGCCTTTATTTCCACCGAGGTTCAGGTGAGCTGAGTCAAGAAGGAGGTCAGCACGTGAGTTTAAGGTGGATGGGATTTTAAGGGGGTGGAAGGGTAGGGGTGGGCACATTCTCTTTGGGTGTTTCTGACAGCTCTGTGTTGAACAACATGTCTATTGGTGCTATTTTTCCAACAGTGTGTGTTCATTTAGTGTCTTTGTGTAATATTTGGTAATTCTTGCAATAATTTAAGGTATTTATTATTGTTATTATTTGAGGTAGTCTTGCTGTCATCCTGGGTAGAGTGTTGTGGTGTCATCACAGCTGACTGTAACTTCATACTCCTGGGCTCAAGTGATCCTCCTGCCTCAGCCTCCTGGGTAGTTGGGACCACATGTGCACACTATCACACCCAGCTTTGTTTTCTATTTTTTGTAGAGCCGGGGTCTTGCTTTTGCTCAAGCTGGTTTCGAACTCCTGACCTCATGCAGTACTCCTGCCTTGGCCTCCCATAGTGCTAGGATTACAGGCATAAGCTATTGCACCCAGCCTGTTTTATGATTATTATATCTGTCACGGTGATCTGTGATCAGTGATCTTTGATGTTCCTAATAGTGTTAAGGGGTATCATAAACTGCATTCATAGAAGATGGCAAACTTAATTGATAAATATGTGTTCTGAACTATTCTGCTAAGCTGTCATTCCACCACCTCTCAACCTCACATCAGGCTTCCCTATTACTGAGACACAACAATATAGAAATGAGGCCAATTAATAACCCTACAGTGGCATCTAAGTGTTCAAATGAAGGTGAGAGTCACATGTCTCTCACTTTAAGTCAAACACTAGAAATGATTAAGTTTGGAGAGGAAGGCATATTGAAGGCTGAGATAGGCCAAAATTGAGCTACTATGACAAACAATTAGCCAAGTTGTGAATGCAAAGGAAAAATTCTTTAAGGAAATTGAAAGTGCTGCTCCAGTGAACACACAAATATAAGAAAGCAAAGCAACCTTCTTGCTGATATGGAGAAAGCTTTAGTGCTCTGGATAGAAAATTAAACCAGACACAAAATTCTGTTAAGCCAAAGCCTAATCCAGAACAAGGAGCTAATTCTTGTCAATTCTGGGAAAGCTGAGAGAGGTGAGGAAGCTGCAGAAAAAAAATTAGAAGCTAGCAGAGTGTGGTTCATGAAGTTTAAGGAAATATACCATCCCCAAAACATAAAAGTGCAAGGTGAAGCAACAAGTGCTGATACAGAACCTATCACAAATTATCCAGAAGCTCTAGCTAAGATCCTTGATGAAGGCAGCTATTCCACAAATTTTCAATGGAGACAAAACAGGCTTCTATTATAAGACAATGCCATCTAGGACTTTCACAGCTGGAGAAAAGTCAGTGGCTGGCTTTGAAACTTCACAGGACAGGCTGATTTTCTTGTTAGGGGCTAATGCAGCTGATGACTTTAAGTTGGTGCCAGTGCTCATTTACAATTAAAAATCCTAGAACTTTTAAGGATTAAGCTAAATCTTCTCTGCCTGTGCTCTAGAAATGGAATAACAAAGCCTGGGTTACATTACCTCTGCAGCGTGATTTACTAAATATAGGTATACCTCAGAGATGAAAAAGAGTATCTGTTTAAGAGCACTTTCTATTGGGGAGACAGGCAGGTAAGCAGCTATAAATTCAAATGGTAACAACAGTGGGAGCAAAAATTCTTACTGGAGAGGGTTAGAGAAGGCTCAACAGAGGGAACAAGTGGGCAGGACTTTGAAAATAATCAGACAGCATAAAGGTATTGATTAGGAGAAACAGTAAGAGCAAAGGTTCAGAGTACAAAATACACCTCACCCCTTCACCCCTTGCTATCAATTCTGATATTGTCTTATATGGAAGGGGCAGTATATTCACAGTGGTGAGAAGGTCAGTATGCCTTAAGTACATGCAGCATCAGGAGTCCTGCAACAGGAGGATAAAAAAATAGATTGGACCTGAGTGTGAAAGTCTGTGGCTGCCAATTACCAGTCACCTGCACGCAATGCTATCTTCTAAAGATCAGATAGTTAAATCTCACAGAAAAATCTGATAGCATAGAAGGTAAAGGGAGGAACAGTGGAAAACTGACAGTCCAGAGAGAGGCTATTGCAGCAGATTATATGAGGGATGATAATCCTCAGAGATAAACTGACATTTTCAGGTAGGACTGATAGAATCTGTTGGCCATTGCTCTCCAAGGCTTGCAGAATCAGATCTAATAGGAGCATCGTGGTGTCATCAAGTGTGTGGGTGTTACAGTGAGGCCAGCCAAGTTCAGTCTGATTCTGTTTTACCAGCTCTGTGATTCTGAGCATAGATTATACAAATGGGCCTAGTGCCACGTACTTCTCTTTTTGCCAAAGATTAAATGATGCAATGTATGTACATAATAGTAAATCTAACATAGTGGCTGGCAATTTATATACAAAGGATGCCAAAAAATGTATACACACTTTAAGAAAGGAAAAAACTGTATTACAATTGTAATACTCAATATCTAGTGTTAACAAAAGATGGACAACTCACATTTGACTTATGCAATTACAAGAGGTACTCATAGGGCTTATCATTAGCATTCAGACACTTCTGATTACAGAGACGGAAAAATACATAGATAACATCACAAAAGTAATACATAGATAACGTATACATTGTTTGGCACCCCTGCATTTTAGAGCCCTTCAGCTGACCATCCTTCCATAATTTGATTCACATGGATCTCTCTAGGCACATGGCCACTCTCCTGTACCCATCCTCTCTCTCCAAAAATATAGGGCTTTTTGATGAGGTGCTTATTGGTTATAAAATTTTTTGTACTGCGTTTTCTGTATTCCATCGATTTTGTACGTTGTTTTTCTATTTTTATTTGATTCAAGAAGTTTTTAGATTTCCTTTATAATTTCTTCATTGATCCATTGGTTGTTCAGGAGCATGTCATTTAATTTCCATGTATTTGTACATTTTCCAAAGTTATTCTTGTTATTGATTTCTGGCTTTGTTCCATTGAGGTCAGAAAAGATACGTGATACTTCAGTTTTTAAAATTTGTTGAGACTTGCTTATATCCTAATATATCGTCTATCCTGGAGAATGTTCCATGCTGTAGTAAGAAGGATGTATATTCTGCAACTGTTGGATGAAATGTTCTGTAAATGTCTTTTTAGGTCTATTTGGTCTGTTGTACAGTTTTTAAATCCAGTGTTTCTTTGTTGTTTTTGTTTCTGCATACATGATCTGTCTCGGGCTAAGAGTAGGGTGTTAAATTCTTCTCCTGTTATTGTGTTAGAGCCTTTCTGTCCCTTTACATCTCCTAATGGGACACCTGATAATGCACCTCAAATAACTAGAAAAGCAAGAATAAAGCAAACCCAAAATTAGTAGAAAGAAAGAAATACTAAAGATCAGAGGAGAAGCAAATGAAATAGAGTAAACAAAACCATATGAAAGATTGAAAAACCAAGTTGGTTTTTGGAAAAGCGAAACAAAATTAACAGACATTAGCTAGAGCTCTGATATTTGACCAGTGTGCTGTAATACCCTGGTATGCTGTGAAAATTAAGATCATTACTTAAATTATTTTTGAAAGAAGTTTAAAGCACAGTGAGTATATTTTTCTTTTACTTTTTTTTTTTTTTGATCAACATAATTTAAGTGTACCATGGAAGTTTAACTATTGGTTCAAGTGTGCTGCGAGACTAAAAAGTTAAAAAACACTGAGCTGGAGTAACTGATACAAAAGAGAAAACACAAGTAAAATCAGAAACAAAAAGACATTGCAACTTATGCCACAAACACATAGGACTATTTGCTTTTCCTCAGACATGTCTGTGCATCTCTAAGTCCTTGCTCGCGCCTTTCTTTGCTTGCACTATCCTCCCTCTTCTCAGCTCTTACTGCCACCTACAGAAGTGAATTCTCTGGGGGACCGAGCACAGAGGTAAGAGTGCCAGGCACCAGGGGCAGACTAATCTGAGAAAACGCCAAGCAGCAATGGTGGCCCCGCATACGAAAAACGACACTGGACACAGCACACTGTCTCAGCCCTCAGAAGTGATAAGAAAAGGACAAGACACAAGTGCAGTGAACAGAATGTGTGAAGAGTTCATTCATGCTGTTAAAGAAAAACTCCTTGTTTTTTAACCTTGACTCTCTCTTTCAGTCTTGCTGCTGTGCTGTATTTTCTCACTCCAGACTTGAATAAAGGCCTGTGAGGATCCTTGGGAGGGGCTGCACCTTATCTCTCCCTCTGGAGGGCTTGGGGTATTGGCCCCCCTGGGGCCCCTCAGTTCAATACAAAATGGACTGAGTAGGTGTTAATTATTTTGCATCAAGTCAAACCAACAATTCTCCTTAAAGGCTCTGCTTCAACTACTACTTCCTTTAAGAAGACATCTTTAGTACCCAGGTGGAAATTATCTTTCCTTCTGTTAAACATCCAAAGCACTTTATTGGAATCACTCTAATGACCTTTACAGTAAGTTGCACTTTATCTCGCTGTTTGGGATATATTTTTTCTCTCCTACGTACCATCTGGCTAATTTTTCAGTTGACTGTAGTACTGAATTCATTGTACAGGGTTATCAAAAATAGATCTTTAACTGCTTAGTATGATTGGATATAGAAAGTGAATGCAAAAAGTCAAGGGGTGGGAGTGCAAGGGATGGTATATGTCCTTGAACCAAAATATTAGTGGCAAGTACTGCTGCCAGTTCTGATTTTATTGCTGTTATTTCTAGTTCCATCTTTGTAACTCATAATTTCTCCACAGCATCTAGGTATGAAAAAATTCAATGTACAAGTCTGGTTAGGAGTATTCCGGACATACCATCTTACTGATTGGCTGGATTTTTGTTTGTTTGTATGTTTGATCTGTTCTATGATCTACTGTTTTAATTTAAGTGAGTGACAAAGATAATATTTGCAATAGGGCATCAGTGATATTTCTGTAAGAAAAATCCAGTTTGACAAATAAAATCTCGATCTAGACTGATAGCAGATAGTTTCACAATTAAATTATCTATCTTGTACCTTGTGCTCAATGTTCTTGTGAACATCAAACTGTTCTGAAAAATAAAGCCTGTTAAAGAAAATCAGAAGAAGAACCTTCCATTTGGTCTTGCAGTCCCATTACTAGGTATCTACCCAGAAGAAAAATCATTTTACCCCAAGGACATTTGCACCAGAATGTTTACTGCAGCTGAATTCACAATTGCCAAGGCATGGAAGCAACCCAAATGCCCATCAACTCATGAATAGATTAACAAACGGTGGCTTATGTATATCATGGAGTATTTTTCAGCCATAGTAGATGAGACTACCCAGAGTCTCAAAGGAGACTTTACATCTTTTATGTTAACCTAGATCAGCGGTTTTCAACCTGTGGGTCACGACCCACAGCAACTGTATTAAAGGTCTGCGGCATTAGGAAAGTTGAGAACCACCAGCCTAGATGGAGTTGAAACATTCTCAGTAAAGTATCTCAAGAATGGGGGAAAAAATATCTATCCAATATACTCAATAATAATATGAAGCCAGTATGTGGACAACTACATGCCCACACAAATGTAGTCTAGCAGGGGGGATGAGAGGGGTGCGGGCAGGAAGGCAGGCAATTGATGGGATCTCACCTAACGTGCACTGTGTAAGGGTGTTCAACATGCCCCCTGGGTGAAGGGCTCAACTACAACTTGAACTTTACCTTAGAATTGAAAATGAGGTAAATTAAACATGTACCCTCATATAATTTCAAATAAAGAAAAATTGTCTGATTAAGTGGTACACTATGGCTTTTTTCACTTAGAAGTTTTAACTTCTTAAGTATGCATGGCTTTATGAAATTAGTTTGCAGTTCCCTCTATGTACAGTGAAAGACATTAGGGGTAGTGTTGAACTAAGCAGCAGGGAAAACCAGGCCACAATTAAAACTTAAAACTGACATGTCTCATAGACAACTAGATGTGGTAACCTTTTTCTTTAATCTTTTCTGAAAGGAAAATCAGTTGTTGAAAAAGAATGCCTAATATGCATATTTAAAAATGAAAAAACCTCTGCATACTACAGTTTATTTGAAAGATGTTTATTTTCTTTTGAACAGTATTAAACCACTATGCAGTTCAGTAACACAATGAGCACACAATAGAGATAACATTTTAAAAGGCACTTCTGATACAATCACAGTCAAGTAATACAATTGGACACTTACTATCTTGACACCTTGTAAAAATGCCTTTTCATTTCACATTGTTCCTTTAACATTTATCAGTGCATTTCTTCCGTTTATAAACGTTCAAAGTTCCATCATAAATTAATTGACTTGTTTCAATTCTGTTTACTGTTAATCCCATCACTAACCAATCACACATTTAAACAACATTTTAGAATGTTCTCCTTTATTCAGCTGCTAAATTCATCCTTCTTTCAAAAGAAAGGTCATAATAAAGTGTTCAAATAGTCAAATATAAATGAAGTAGAACTTAGGATAATAAATCTCCTTCCAGAAACAAAAGTTGGATAAAGCAGATGTTTTTTGTTATTAACACATATTACTATTTATTCTTTTTAAATGTTTTTTGGTTTTGTTATTATTTTTAATTATACAATTTGAATTATGTGATTTTATTTTTTAAAAAATACCTTAAAATCGTTTTTAAAAAACAGCAGGATCTAATTTTGTTATAAAAATGTTAATGTTGCCAATTGGGAGTGGCTCATGCCTGTAATCTTAGCACTTTAGCAGGAGGATCATTGAGGTCTGGGGTCTAGGCAACATACTGAGACCTCATCTCTCTACAAAAAAAAAATTTTCTTTTAATTAGCTGGGCATGGTGGTGCATGCCTCTAGTCCCAGCTACTACTGAGGCTGAGGCAGAAGCATTGCTTGAACCAGGATTTCAGGGTACAGTGAGCCATGATCATGCCACTGCACTCCAGCTTGGGCAACAGAGTATGACCCTGTCTCTAAAATTTATAAAATAATAAAATTTTAGTGTTAAGTTAGCTTCCCAATGCTAAATCAAAATCAAACACATTCTTTAAAGAACATCCACAATTGCTCCCAATTTTATTATAGATATATGTACAGAGAATCATAAGTCTCCTAATTAGAATAATTTTCTTATAAAGAAAAATGCCTTTCACACATCCTTGCACAAAGATACTATTACTGCCTTGGAACCCAACTAGCTGCATAAATGTTCAATAAATTATGTACCTTACATTCTTTCATATTCAAGTCTAAAAACTGGAAAATTATAAAATACTAAGTATAAAATGATGTCATAATCAAAAGCTATATTGAGTATGACTGAGATTATATCTTTCTCAATAAATGAAATAGTCTTTGACATAAACTGCAGAACAAACAGCACGTTTTAACTACTAGTTTTTTTAAGTTAATACAAATTACAGGATTTGGTTGGAATATTCTGAGATAATAGTAAAACTGAAATTATTCCATGCATAATCTGAAAAATGCCATCAACTTTGCCTGACATGTTTTCTAAATTAGTTTTGTGAATCAACTATATCAATATGAATAATTTCACAGATGTATATACAATAATATGGCATATAGATTCTTCAATCAAAGGTTTCTATTGTGCAAATGTGCTAAAGTAGGATTTCCCTGAGATGGCCTGCAGAATTAACTATAAAACTGTATTCAGATTTTAATCGGAATTACAATATAATCTAACACCCACCCAAAATGAGGGTTAATGGTTTTATGTTATCAGTTAATTTGTGCTAATATGCTTTTCAGTTACTATTTATAAATTTGTTACTAAATCCCCATTGTAATCAGAAACCTTGTTTAAAATGAAACATTCTGGACACAAAGGTACACAGGAGCAGCTACTTCAGAAATAACTTTCATGTTGTTATGGGGCGAGATAAGGACCCACCCACTCAAAGCAGAATTTTAAAAAGGAGTCTTTTATTATCCGTGGGGCTGTCTCAGCAAAGTCTAAAGCAGACTAAGTGAGAGAGCATTGAGGGGTCTGAAGTTGGGGTTTCTAGTCTAAAAGTTGGTAAAGGACCAAACAAGTGGACTGAAAGTAATTAGAAGCAAAAAGAAAGTTGGCAAAAGAAGCAAAAAGCGAGCACGGGGTCATGATGACCCCTTTTACAGAAGCAAACCTTGCAGTTTAGTGGTTTAGTCAATAGGTAACATAAAGGGCAGTTAGATAACAATAAGGTAACATAATGCAGATTTAGCAACTAATGCAATAAGTAAAATGATTTGTCACAGCACTTAGCTCATTAACTCTTATTATGACAGTACTTGGCCCATTCGTTCTTGGACTGTTCCAGACCGATCTAACAGTAATGGTGCCTGTCATCATTTCAGAGTTAAGGTATTGTCATCTTTTTGTCCTATCATCTTTTATCCTTCACAGCGCCCTGGTACAAGTCGGTGGCGGGTGGTATCCATCTTATGGGGGTGATGAGGCTGCTGGCACCCATCTCAATGTTACTCTTCAAGTGCAAAAATCAGCCAGAAAAAAAATTTAGAAAGTAAAAAAGTTTCCCAAATATCCCATGTTGTTCATTGCTGAAGATTTTTATATTTTAAAGATCAGACAAAAATTTATTATTTTAAAAGATTTGCTTTTTTTCCTTTCATTTCCAATTCCAGGTAGAATCTCATTCACATATGTTTAATTAGAAAGCTATTCACATGAAATAATGTCTTCTCATTGAATGATCTCAGAAATGCTGCTGAGATAGCCCTCAGACTTCATTATAAAATTTGTCCACTCCTGACAAATGTCGTCCATGGAGAATTCTTCACCACCATATTCCACAGGAAGAATGTTTGGGAAATGTCGAAGTAAGCTTTGTTTGTAATTGTCCCCGTGCATATGAATCTGAAATAGCCAAAACATTTTAGATAGTATCCCCTTCATTTCTCACTGTGTTAAGATGCATTTCCAGTGGAAAATAAACCTCATAATTCAAGGTACCCTATAGAAGAGTATGTATGGATAGTTGATAATAAATCGGCTCAGCGCCTATAGCTCAGCTGCTAGGGCACCAGCCACATACACTGGAGCTGGCAGGTCCAAACCCAGCCCGGGCCTGCCAAACAACAATGACAACTACAACAAAAAAATAGCTCAGTGTGGTGGCAAGTGCCTGTTGTCCCAACTACTTGGGGAGCTGAGGCAAGAGAATCACTGAAGCCCAAGGTTTGGAGGTTGCTGTGAGTTGTGATGCCACAGCACTCTACCAAGGGCGACATAGTGAGACTCTGTCTCAAAAAAAAAATTAAAATAAATTTTTTATTTCTTTGCTTATAAATGTAAGTGTATTATATTTAGATTGTATTGCTGTGAATCTAATATTTTACTGTTTTCTTAGATTTGCATTCTTATAATAGCTAAATATTTATAAGGATTTTCTTTTCCTCTTTCAGTAACAGCTTTTGAAACATTAAACAAAATTGTTTTATAAATTCTGTTGCCTGATGTGCAGATGATTGTTCCCAAACCATCTAATATCCTAGGTCTATTCTATAGATGTTAAAATGTTATCCATTCCTATTAAATAGAAGCATACACGTGAGCATACAATTAGGCCTATGAGAAATAAAACTTATGTTGTATAGATGATGGATAGTCTTGGCTAGTACAGAATTAAGAGATAATTATCATTTTTAACTGTAAAAGTTGATCATTTAGGGTGGCACCTGTGGCTCAAAGAAGTAGGGTGTCAGCCCCATATACCGGAGGTGGTGGGTTCAAACCCAGCCCTGGCCAAAAACTGCAAAAAAAAAAAAAAAATTGATCATTTAATGCCAGAAAACTGAAGAAATTTAAACCAAAACAGATTTTGCCAAAATAAATAACCTTTTCCATTTTCTATGGCAAAATGTTTATCTGTGCATTCAAAAATCATTTAATAAATACCTACTATGTGCCAAACCAGGAGGACTGATGAATGAAATCCTGAACCTAAATTTTTTTCTGAAATAATTAAAATATTATCACTTAAGTGAGAAGAAATTCCTCAGGAAGGAGCAAAATGAGCAAATTTATAGAGTGTTACCAAAAAGTTGAAAAGGGAACAAGTGCCTGGATTGGGGTTTATTCCCCCTATTTCAGCAGGTCTGGTTGGTGTCATATCTTTCACTGAGAAATGCTCCATCTGCTTCCCAATTTTTTATTTTTCTTTCTTTTTTTGTCCATATTCTCCTGGTTAGTATGTTTAGTTCATTCTTGCTTTTTCTATTTTTGTCCAAAATATAACTCAAAATAGAAATACTTATTTCTAGATTTTTAAGAGGCTAGCCAGCTATTAAAATCTACACTGAAGAGTGTGTGCCACACCTTTGGGGGCAAAACACAATTACACGATTGTAAGAGGGATGTTACCTAACAAATGCAATCAGTGTAACATGGTTTTTTGTGCCCTCAATGAATCCCCAACAATAAAAAAAAAAAAAGATTCTCCTTCTAAATTAGAAACTCCAAGCTATACAATTGTTTTTATAGTAAGCAAAAATCAGAAACTTGCGGCCAACTAAAGGTTAAAGCATCTCTAATAAAAAGATGCAAATCATTAAGAAAACAGTATTTGCAAATATCTGACTCATCTACAATTTTTTAAGGAGAGAAGCTACTGAATAAAGCAAGCCACACAATGACAATTCAACTATAAATGCTGTGCCCCTTCCAAAGAGACGTGTCTGTGGCATGTATATAAACTATGACCTCTTTGTGCTTCTCTTGGTTCCAGCCAAATAGGAAAGCCCCTTTTCTAAGCTCAGGGGCGTCCACTTAACACACGAGGCTTCCACAAGTCCTGTCTGTTCTATAGACAACTGGCAGTTTGTCCTTGAGCCTGGCAAGCCTTATCA
This sequence comes from Perodicticus potto, assembly GCA_963574655.1. NCBI lineage: Eukaryota > Metazoa > Chordata > Mammalia > Primates > Lorisidae > Perodicticus > Perodicticus potto. Next base: position 8,792 of record CAUYRH010036198.1, on the reverse strand, counting down.
TGAGCGCAGCAGGTCTTGTCCTCCTCACTGGCACAGCTCCAAGATGTTTGGGCAGCTGGAGACCTTACTGGAAAATGTGCAGGGCCGGTCTGAATATACATATTTTCCTTTCACACCAAAAGTAAAGTTTCACCATTCACCACCCACAGTCCCAACTGGAAAATCTACACATCATCCTGAAGAAATATTACCTTTTGGAAAAACAGCTTTCAGTTATAGGTTTTTATAGTTTGTCTTACACGTTATGCCAAGAAAATGCGGCATTTTAAATAAAGCAGGCAAACCTGGCAATGTGGGCGATCTCCTAAGCATGTTCTGCTACATGTAAATCTCTGCTGACATGCTGTTTTTTAAAACTATCACTTACTGAGGAGTACATTACTGGACGTTTAAAACCCACTTTTTAGAGTCTGCAAAGGGAATTGAGATAACGTATGTCATCTCCATTCTGCAGATGAGGAGGCAAACTCAGAAAACCCCCTTTGGCTTTTGTCACATAGAGCACGGCCTCTCTGAATAATTCTTCCGTGTTTGCAGAGCTCATCTGTTCAATGAGGCTCCTACTAAGTACTCCCAATCTTTTGACATACCTTTAGTGAATACCTTCTACCTGTGGGCGCAGCAAAGGATTTCAAGAGGAGATGAAAGTCAGTGTGGAAAGGTAAGTAGAGTCAGCCAGGGAACCCAAAGAGCCTTGCCAGCAGAGGGAGACAAGCATTAAGGTCAGGAGGGCACTTGCTGCATTCGGGATGCTCCAGTGGCTCAGCAAGACTACATGCCATGGTGAGCACAGGAGCAGGAGGACGGGAGAAGGGACACTGGCACGTGGCAGGTCCTGACGGAAACGGCTTGGCATGCTAGGGAGCTGGGCAATGGGAGTCTAACAGTACAGTGGCTTGATCAAACGTGCATTTTAGAAAGTCCATTCAACTGCTGTTGACTTATGAAAATGGAAATTTCACATATATTTTGATTTATTTTCCTACTGAGCTCAGATCCCCATTCCTTAGTCTTTGTACACCATTTCCTCTTTCTTCTTCCTGTGGGGGTCCCTCCTCCTCTGGGAGAGGTGTTGGCCCACAGGTCCTCTGCATCCCACCCCACCACACTTTTCCAAGTCATCCTGCCCCTCTCTCCTGCCTTCCTGTACTCCAACATCTGTGTCTTCTCCTCCTGGATCATTCTCGCCAGCAAACAAATTCCCAATAAAAAAGTGCCCTCTCCGGGCCAGCGCTTGTAGCTCAGTGGGTAGGGCGCCGGCCATGCACGCCGAAGCTGGTGGGTTTGTCAAACCCAGCCCAGGCCAGCTAAAACAACAATGACAACTGCAACAAAAAGAATAGCTGGGCATAGTGGTGAACACCTGTAGTCCCAGCTCCTTGGTTGACTAAGGCAAGACAGTCGTTTAAGCCCAAGAGTTTGAGGTTGCTGTGAGCTGTGAAGCCACAACACTCTACCGAAGGTGACATAATAAGACTCTGTCTTTAAAAAAAAAAAAGGCGCCTTTCCCTTGCCCTAAATCAGTGATTTTCAACGGGTGTGCTGTGTGCTGTGAGAGTATCGTAGGTGTGCCGCAAATATTTTTAAAGATCATTAATTAAATTATATATTTTTGGCAGTATTTTGTCTTATTTTTTGCTGGGGCTGGGTTTGAACCTGCCACCTCTGGTATATGGGGCTGGCACCCTACTCCTTTGAGCCACAGGTGCTGCCCTAATTAAATTATTTTTGAAAGAAGTCCAAAGCACAGTAAATATATTTTTTTTTTACTTTTTTATCGATCAACATAATTTAAGTGTGCTGCAGAAGTTTAGCTACAGGTTCAAGTGTGCCGTGAGATAGAAAAGGTTGAAAAACACTTCCCTAGACCCTCTTCCAAGCTCTCCTCAGAAGAGGCATCTACACACTCTGTCCCCATTTACTCACCTCCCATTTCCGCAGCCCACTCCAGTGAGGCCTCTCCCCCTCCTACCCCTCAAGGAACCTGCTCTCCCCTCTCAGTGTTGAACAGCCTCTTGATTTACCTTCTACCACGGCGCCCCCCTTCTTGCTGTCCTCCGCAGGGTCCTTCTCTCTCTTCCCTCCTTTCACGTGCTCTCAGCAAGAGATTTAACCAAGTCCTCAGGCTTTCTTTGAAGTAAGGTATAATTTAAACACCATAAAAGTCACCCTTTGGAGGTGGAAAATTCAGTAGTTTTTAGTAGATTCACAATATTATATCACCATCAAGTTGATAAAATGTATAGTTGAAAAAGTAGCTTCATGTACCAAAACATACTTAAACGTTTTCTCATCATTGAATCTACTATGTTTTTAAATGTAGATTGAAAGTACTTTAAATTACTATGTTGAGTCTAGTATATGTTGAATCTACTGTGTTTTTAAATATAGATTGAAAGTACTTTAAATTGAATCTACCATGTTTTTAAATGCAGATTGAAAGTACTTTAAATTACATGAAATTGAAAATTCCATTTCTCAGCAGCATCAGTTCCAATAACTACTTCCATTAGTGACTACTGTCTCGAACAGCACTGACCTAGAATGATCTTTCCATAATATAAATCAGATTATGCCACTATCCTAATTAAAATCCTTCCTTCAGTTGCTTACCATAGCACTCCAGATAAAACCTAAACTATTTTTGGCACTGACAAAGCCTACTGAACTCCCCTCTGCCCCCTTTCCTTGCTGTACCTTCCCTTCCCAATATCCCCTAGAGACACAAATTTACCTTGATTTCCTCCAGCTCAGAGTTCTGTGACACCTCAGAGCCTTAGCACAGCTCTTCCTTCTGTAAGGACTGCTTGTTCTTAGCTCTTCCTGTGCAACCATTAGCTGTCCTTTAGCTGAAATGTCATCTGATCAGACAGGCCTCCCTGACCAATCAAATATATTTGTCCCTCTCTGTTCTGTGCCTGATCATCCCTATCGTGGCGTCCACACTGATTAATAATTATACATTTTCATTTATTTATGCATTGTAGATCTTTTCATTACACTGTAGGTTCTGCAGTGACAAGGATGTGCTTTTTTACTTATTAAAATCTTTATGGTGCCTAAGACAGTGGCTGGCATACCAGTGATATTAAATAAACATCATATGTTGCAGATAAATCAGTTATAATAGAAGCTGAAACCTCTCCATTATGTTTATTGATAATTCATTCAATATTTATTCAGAAGTTACTATACACTCGAAGTGAAGATAAATAAATAAAAGAGACTCTTCCCGCAAGGGGCTCACAATTTAGTGGCAGAAGCAGGTAAGATAATTTAATACGATGTGGTAAGTATAACATTAGAGAAATGCTCAGAAAATTTCCAAGTAACCTAGGAAAGATGAGGATGTGTGAGCAGTTGAGGTGTCTTGGAGGAGAGAAGACCCAAGTTACAGGTAGTGAGTCAGCTGGAGGAAGGGTTATAATGGCATTCCCACAGAAGGATCCACATAAACAAGTCAATGAGACGCTGTGGGGAGCGTGCAGAGAACATGCAACACAGCTCAGTTAAAACAAAAGCCAGTTGCAGCGTCTTATGCTTGTAACCTCAGCTACTGGGGAAGCTGAGGCAGGAGGACCTCTGGAGGCCAGTAGTTCAAGACAAACCTGGGCAACATAGTGACACCCTGTCTTTACAAAACAATTAAAAATTAAAATAAAATTAGCAAGGCATAGTGATGTGTGTACCTGTAGTTCTAGCTACTCATGACATTGAGATGGGAGGATTGCTTAAGCCCAGGAGTTCAAGGCTTCAGTGAGTTATGATTACACCCCTGCACTCCAGCCTAGGAGACAGTGTGACCCTATCTCTAAAAAATAAGAAAAAGAAAAAATATAATAACAAATAACCTGGTGAGGCTAGCCTAGGCAGGGCCTTGTATGACATGCCATGAGGCCTAGAAGTTATGTTGTTAGCATTGGCAGCTGGAAAGTTTTCACCACGACAGTATCATGGTTTAATTTGAGTTCCATATCAATCATGCTATGGTTGTGTAGAAGATTACACATGAGAAAAGCACTGAGTCTATTGCTATAGCTCAGAAGATGAATGATGACAACTTGTACTCGGTCAGTGGTTGTAGGGATTAAGCATAGGTGATCAATTTCAGACATATTTGGAAGGTAAATTAAGCTGCTTAGAGATCATTGGTGACCTTGGCAAGGGCAGCTTCAGTGCACTGATGGGGAAGGAAGATGCATTGAATCCCTTATCCACAGCTGCAGAAAGGATGGGAATTGGAGAGATGGTGATTAATAGCTCCCATATCTGGCTGATTATCAGGAGCATGAAGGGAGCGTCTGAAAAACACAGACTGCTCTGGTTTAACTCTAAACCCACCAAGTAGCCTCCATAATCAGAGCCCAATAACCTTTATTTTGATAAGCTCCTCAGGTAAATATTACACAGATATCCACATGCTTGCTTTGAGAGATGCTGGGATGGACCAGCATTTAAGTATCATTATCCTTTTAATTCAAATCCATTGGTTGCTGCGTTCAGACAGTTAGAGTTATGTGATGGTTGTGAAGGGAAGGAAAGTTGAAGAGGGCAGAGGTTAAGATGGGAGAATCGTAAGTAGATTTATAGCATTAAGAAAGAAGGACAGGAGAGAGAAGGAGTTTTTACACTCAAAAACTGAGGCAAATAGGCTACGAACATTAGTTTATCAAGCTAAGAGTTCATCGAATGATTTCCTCTCATGAGTGTAAAAATAAATCTCTTACTTAAAGACACGATCCTCACTCTCAGTACCAACCCATCTAAGTCGGGTCGACAATTCAATAAGAGAAAATTATAAAAGGTAAATTTATAGGTCCTCCTGCCTCAGCTTCCCCAGTAGCTGAGGTTACAAGGGATCCTCCTACCTTGGCTTCCCTGATGGCTGGAATTACAGGTGCGAGCCACTGTGTTCAGCCTGCGGTGTTTGTGATAGCACCCTGAGCAGACTAACACAGAAATTTACCTTTTATAATTTTCTCTAATTGAATTGTCGACCTGACTTAGATGGGTTGGTACTGAGAGTGAGGATCGTGTCTTTAAGTAAGAGATTTATTTTTACACTGGCCTGAACTCCTCAGGACCAACCTGAATAAGAGCAAGACTCCATCTCTACTAAAACACAGAAAAATTAGATAGGTATTGTATCTGGTGCCTTGGTGCCTGTAGTCCCAGCTACTCAGGGAGCTGAGGCACAGGATCACTTGAACCCAGGAATTTGAGGTTGCTGTGAGCTAGGCTGATGCCCTCGCACCAGGCAACACAGTGAGACTGTCTCTAAACACACACATACACACAGAAACTGGGTGGCTCAAACAAAAGAAATTTCTTTCTCAAAGTTCTGGAGGCTAGAAGTTCAAGATCAAGGTCTAGCTGATCTGGTTCCAGTGGGGTTCTCTTCCTGGCTGGTAGATGGCTGCCTTCTGGTTGTGTGCTCACCCGGCTGTACTGGGGGCAATGCAGAGAAAGATAAAGAGAGAATTCTTAGTGCCTCTTTTTACATGGACACTACTCCTATTGGATCCATGCTCCACCCTTACGGCCTCTTTAGTTTTAATTATCTCCTGATTGGCCCTATCTCCCAAAATAGTCATAGTGGGAATTAGGGTTCCAACATGAACTTTGCGGGGATACATTCAGTCCATAACAGTACCTAAAACAGCATTATTCCACATGCTATGGGAAGACTAATTAAGAGTCTACCTCAGGAGCCCCAAACTACCATGAATCAGCCAGAAACATTCAAGTGCTACACAGCTTGGAAACAATCCTCAGTCATCAGAAAATCAGAGAAGGTCAGAATTGGTATTGGCGAGATGCAGAGCTTAGTGTTAGAAGGAAAGATGTTACCAACTGGAATTAGAGTGAGGATGCCTTCCCTCACTCTTCAAACTCACTTTTATCTTTGAATTTTACTACCATTCCTCCACGGACTCACTCAAATTTTGGAATGCCATTTAATTCCTCTCTGTGCCTTTTCCTCACTTGCCATTTGTTATGACAGCCTTGTCTCTGAAATGCCCTGTTTCTATTCCCATGATTAAACATACTGGTTCCAGCCTCTTATTACCATTAGATCATTAATTCCCCACTGGCACCCAGATGTCTCCCTTCATCTATGTATACTGCAGTTAATGTGTGGCCAACTGAATCTTCCTAAAACCTGACTCCAAGCACCCCAAAACACATCTTACAAGGTGTCAGTGGCTCCTCCTTGCTTCCTAAAGTACTGATTCTTCATCTTAGCAATCCTTCCAAGGGCCCCAACTCACTCTGCCAGCCCTGTTCATCACCACTTCCCCTCTAGGCACACAGAAAATTCTCTGCTCCTTAAACACACCCTTACATTTGTGCCTCTGATCCCACCTTGATCTATCAAATTCTTTTTTAGTTTAGTTTAGTTTTGTTTTGTTATGTTTTTTTGAAACAGAGTCTCAAGCTGTCTCCCTAGGTAGAGTGCTGTGGCGTCACAGCTCACAGCAACCTCAAACTCTTGGGCTTAAGCAATTCTCTTGCCTCAGGCTCCCAAGTAGCTGGGACTATAGGTGCCCACCACAATGCCCAGCTATTTTTTTGTTGCACTTGCCATTGTTGTTTTTAGCTGGCCAGGGCCTGGCTCGAACCCACCAGCCTCAGTGTTTGTGGCCGGCGCCCTACCCACTCAGCTACAGGCGCTGCCACCTGATCTATCAAATTCTTACCCTCTAATGCCTGTTTCAAATCCTATTTCTATTCATGAAATTTTTCTTGGACTCTCCAAAAAGATGTGCTCTTCTCCTTTGATCATCTAGAATACTCTATGGCTCTAAATGTGCTAAATTCTGCCAAATTCCCATCTCCCCAAATAATAAACACATAATTTTATTACTATGTACCAGACACTGTCGTAAGTGCTTTACGTATATCAACCAATTTAATTTTCACAACCATTGTATGATGTGTACACTACTATCACCCCATTGTATAGATGAGGAAGCTGAGGCAACAGAGAGGTTATGAGATGTCCTAAGATCATGGAACTATTAAGTGACAGGACTAGGATGTGAGCCCAGGCAGACTGGCTCTAAGGAGTACTCCAAGGAGTACACGGACTTTACCTCAACACTCTACAAGTCCTGGGGTATATACTCTGTGCTATTCCAAATCAGACTCTATTGAGGGCAAATACTTTTTCATTGTCTTTCTATCCCAAAACAGGTTCCACAGAGCTGACACTCAAATATGGGTTGATTGCTTGAATCCCTTTTGGTCACAAAATATACTACTCTACTCAGACTATGCTCTTCCTAAGTAATCATAAAGGACTACTGTGTACACAAGAGACGAGAAAAGTGAGCTGAAAAAACATTTGGGGAGAGTGAAAAACAAAACATGATGGGTGGGAGGTTTTAAAAACCAATAGGGATTTAAAAGGGGGAGCAGTCCAGCGAGAATAGCCCATGTCACAAAGTCCCAAAGCTGCAGATGCTGGCATAGATTTGTAGAAAAGGGAACACTTTTACATTGTTGGTGGGATTGCAAACTAATAGAGCCTCTTTGGAAAGAAGTATAGAGAATCCTCAAAGAACTCAAATTAGACCTCCCATTTGATCCCACAATCCCATTACTAGGTATCTACCCAGAAGAAAAAAAATCATTTTATCAGAAGGACATATGCACCAGAATGTTTATCACAGCTCAATTCACAATCACCAAGATATAGAATTAACCCATCATCCAACTGCCCATCGCCCCATGAATCGATGAATAAATTGTGGAATATGTACACCACAGAATACTATTCAGCCATAAAAAAGATGGAGACTTTACATCTTTGCTACTCACCTGGATGGAGTCAGAGAACATTCTACTTAGTAAAGTATCCAAGAATGGAAAAGCTGGCTTGGAGCCCATAGCACAGTGGTTACAGCATCAGCCACATGCACCGAGGCTGGTGGGTTCAAGCCTAGCCGGGCCTGCTAAACAACACTGACAATTGCAACAAAGAATAACCAGGCATTGTGGCGGCATTATTCTGTGGTCCTGTCTAATTGGGAGACTGAGGCAGAAGAATCGCTTGGGCCCAGGAGTCTGAGGTTGCTACGAGCTATGACACCACAGCACTCTACCAAGGGCAACATAGTGTGACTCTGTCTCAAAAAAAAAAAAAAAAAAAAATGAAAAAGCAAGAATCAAATATACTCAATTAATGAAACCAGTAGATGAAAAAATACCCACCCACAGAAGAGAAAAACACAATTAAACTCAAGTTGAAGGAGAACGGGGGCAGGGGAGGAGTGGGGAGCAGGGAGGACAGAGGTGGATGGCACGGCACACCCTCTGGGTGAGGGGCACAACTACAACTTGGAGTCTGCCTAACAAATGCAAACAGTGTAACTTGATCATCCGTACCCTCATATTAATCTGAAATAAATAAATAACAACATAAGAAGGAGGTAGCAACTGCAGGTCCTTAAGAAGGATAGACATGAAAGTTGTGTCTGGAATTCACCTGAGAGCAGCAATATTGACAGGAAATAGATGAATAAAAAATGGCTCGGTGCCTGTGGCTCAACAGGCTAAGGCGCCAACCACATACACCTGAGCTGGCGGGTTCAAATCCAGCCCGGGTCCGCCAAACAACAATGACGGCTGCAACCAAAAAATGTCCGGGCGTTGTGGTGGGCGCCTGTAGTCCCAGCTACTTGGGAGGCAGAGGCAAGAGACTCGCTTGAGCCCAGGAATTGGAGGTTGCTGTGAGCTGTGATGCCACAGCACTCTGTCCAGGGTGATAGCTTGAGGCTCTGTCTCAA
>CAUYRH010036196.1:0-89678 GCA_963574655.1 Perodicticus potto | reverse complement strand
AAAGTCATACATGTAACTATGCAGGTGGCATAATTATTATCTAGCAGAATTTTCTTTGGGGGTGAGAAAACTTGATCTGAAAGAAAAAATTGTCTTCTTCAATTGGTGATTGACTTAATACCCACAATGTAGATAGGGTTGATAGTTTTTATTCATTTTGAGTTTTTCTTTTCCTTACTGTTTTCTGTAATATAGGATCATCTGGAAATGAGAACTGGTGGAACATTGTTTTCAACTGTAGTTTTTTTATACTGTGGGCTAATGGAATGGTGTTGATTATCTAAAATAACAATCAAAAAAGTTAATTTAAAAAAAAAAGAATATAGTCAGAGTGCTAGCTGTTTTTAGATGGGAAAGTGATTTGTTGCCTCTAATCTGCTTGTTGAGCTTAAGTTAGCCGAGGCATCTGAAAGAAAGTAATGGCAGAAACAAGTAGGGCAGTACTCTCTTAGTAATGATTACTGATCTCTTTTAAAAATGTTTTCAGTAGTAGTAAAATAAGGAAACAATTGGGTAGAGTTTACGTTGCTTAAGTTTCTATACATAACAAAGCCTTTTCTCATCTGTCAGTAATTTCCACGGAGTTGCTGTTTATCTCCATAACTGGTTCCAACAGTTAAATTCCGGAGTCTCTCATCTACTATTACAAAAGGCTAAAGTGGCCAACTACAACATGAGCATAGGGCAGGAAGACATAACTTAATCTCATTATGCAATGTAAGAACATGATGATTGTGTTATGAAAAACTGCTTTTTAAAAATATTTTTGCTAATTGTAATGTACTCATTTTAAAATGCTAACTTTGGAAAAAATTGATAATTTACAAAACCATATCTACTGTTATATATTTATTTTTTTTCTCCTTTGTGCCTATTTAAACTCTAAATGAGAGATGGAAATGTTTGCTCTAAATATTTGATGCGATTGAGATGAGATTAAGTGGTTTAAGTGATTTAATAATTATATTTACTTTAGTGCAATATGTTACATTCAATGCTAATCTGTCTTTTAGTGTGCTTTGTAGCAAACCAAGCACTGAGGTTTAAACTATTCCACATAAAGGTAGGGTTAAAAATGGGTTTCCTCTCTCCTTATCAGTTACTGAGTTCTTCAGGGAAAGTTGAGTTTGCTGTTCAGACATTAGCCGTACTTCTTAGCAATGACCTTGTAGGGTAGAGAAGCATGGGACAGTGGCACTTTCCAGCTGTATTCAGCCTATTCATTGGGGTATAATCATGCTCAGTCCCATCACTGCAGGCTTGGACATATGTTGAGTTTTATTTTGTTCTTCTGACATTAATACTATTCACCAGCTGTTCTGCCAGCTGCCATTCTTCAGTTTAGTGATTACATTTTGGGGGATACCAACAAAGGTCGAACTGACCACTGCTTTCTCCTTTTTCTTTTTTTTCTCCCTTGTTCTATAGAAATAATCAATTATTGGACCTGGGGGTTAAGAGAACTCAATCTTTGCCCACTATCACTTCTTTTCTTTGGATCCTAGATATTAACCTGATTTATGATTATTCTTAGTATGTTGTAGATAAGCTTTCCAAAGATCCAGATTGCCACCTTACTTATAAATCCCCTTTCCATAGAAAGGTTTTACGTTTACATTAAAGGATATAACTAATGTTTCTTATGCTACTATATAAACAACATTAGTTAGCGACAATTTCTTTTGATGTCCTAAAACGTATTCCAACTGAAAATATGCTTTTAGTTCTTTGTTTTTTCCCAAAGATTTGATAGCATATCTCAGTTAAGATGATACTTTTCTTTTTCTGACCAATGGTTTCACTAATCTTGTTTGAATGGGCTATTAAATCTCTGTTACACTCATAATATATAATTATAAGTAGTATAGATTTCTCACTTTGTATTCCAGATGATCTGCCCGAAAGTAGAATGATAAACATCTGTAGTTTAAGCCTCTGGGATTAACAAATGCATTAATACCAGAAAGAAATGTGGCCTGGATGATAAGGTCACAGATTATGTGGTTAAAAAAAGCATCCCCAATATTATTAAGTCTGCACATAGTCTTCATTGTTAATCCTTCCCTTTTCATAAAGGCAAAAATGACTAACAGACTTAAGTTGTAATCATTTACAGTACATATTTATTACATTAATGCCAACAAATACAGAAAATCCCACATGTGTTATAATTCTCTTCTCCTAGCTGACGTTTTGAAGTCATTTAAAATGTACCCCCTACATGCCTAATAATAGCATTCTCTTAGCCATTAATTTACCTTAGAAGATAACATGAATAAATGCTTGTTTATTGACAACATTATGCTTTTGTCTTTTAACTTTGTGGCATAGGTATCTTATGTTTTATGGTAGAGAATTCAGTTTAAATAGCACTTTTATGCTGGAGTCACTAGAATTAGGAATACACTGCTGACTTAATAAAAACCAAAACTAATGGTGCATTTTGAAAGGTAGGTTTGTTTGTTTATTCATTCTTTCATTCATTCATCCATCATCCATCCATTCATCTATCTTTCCATTTATTTATTTATTCATTCATCCTATTGAGCAGGATATTACTTACTGAGTTACATAAAAGAAAACAGCATCTTGTGTTTACCAGATGGTGCAACTATTCATATGTATAGAAATATATATAGAAAAATGAGGGGAAAACTGTTGATAAGAAAGAAGGTAATTGCCTGAGAATGAGAAATGACATTCTGCTATACACAGGGAACGTTGTTTTTGTTGTATTGTGCAGCAGTGCCTGGGTGTATTACTTATTACATTGAGATTGCTCCTATGCAATTAGACACTTTTTGTCCTCACTTCAATAAGGCTATGACTATGAAGAATTAAAGAACACTTGGCATATTGAATGTCTGTTTCTATAACTTCGTCAGAAATGACAAAACATGTTTTGTGTGCTGTTTTCCCTTTGTAGGCTTATTGATTCTGTGATTATAATATTCATAAAAGACAATGTGTTCATGGTTGAACACTCTGTCATTTATACAGGTTTTATTTTTTTTCTCTCTCAGCATAGTATTTGTTTGAATGCCAAGGTGTTAGTCATAAGATGAGCAGATTTTTAAAGTAAAAGATGAATAGTTGAGAAGTTTATCATGCTAGTAATCCCAAATATTACTATTAAAAGTGCCATAGAATACATGATTTCATAAGTTTCAGATGGAAATAATTCACTAACTAAGAAAACTTAAAAGCTATTATATATATATATTTTTTTGAGACAGAGCCTCAAGCTGTCACCCTGGATAGAGTGCTGTGGCATCACAGCTCACAGCAACCTCCAATTCCTGGGTTCAAGCGAGTCTCCTGCCTCTGCCTCTCAAGTAGCTAGGACCACAGGCGCCCACCACAACACCCGGCCATTTTTTGGTTGCAGCCGTTGTTGTTTGGCGGGCTCGGGCTGGATTCGAACCCGCCAGCTCAGGTGTACGTGTCTGGCGCTTTAGCCCGTTGAGCCACAGGCATCGAGCCAAAGCTATTATATTTTAACTTTGATTATGAGCTGTTTATTTTCACTCAGATTTTTAAGAGATCGTATGTTTTGCTTGTGTTTGTCAGAAGTGCAGATTCATGGCCCTGGAGGAGGACTCTTTCTTGATACTATATAGATAATGCATCTGGGTAGACTTCTTCCGTTCTGTAGGTAGAAACTCAAATAAATACAGTGAATATGGAAATAGAAACTGAAACATGGTAAATCACTGCAGGTGTAGGAAATTTGGGGTTTTATGCTTTACTAAAATTATGTTTGTTAAAAGACTTTATTTCATCATCCCATGTAAGCTTTAGCTCTCAGCAGAGCTAATGTGGCAATGCATAAAGTCCATTTCCATCATTATATTTTTTTCCTTGTAGATGAATGCTGGTGTTATCACAGCATATTCAACTGGACTTTAAGCCCATGATAACCCCATTCTCTTCTTGGGCCAGTCATCTGCTTTTATTTTGTACATGGCTTTAAATCCAGGACTGGTTTGTCAAGACAAAATTGTTAGGCTCTGAATACAACCCAAATGCACCTAGAAAGTTTTCTAGGAGTTTGTCATTTATGTGCACTTTTATTCTTTGATTTGAATGCATCTGGGCTTTAGTAAATTAAAAGGCACACCTAGGGTTTTTGTTAGGAGCTGTCTAGTGATTTATGTAATGTGACATGTTCATTTCTTTAAGTTGAAGAGGGAAAATGTCTTTACGCATAGCAATCTGACTCTTGATTTGAAAGATAAAAGTGAGATACCCCAGTACTTTTCAAACACGCATTATTTAATGTCTGATGAAAACCTTTGCTATTTAAAAGACAAAAATCCTGAGGTAGCCAGGCTCAAAGAGTAGATTATAGAAGGCCCCAAAGTATGACAAACTTTATTAGTTACTCCATCTATGCAGATCTAGTCATATACCCTGCACCTCAATTTCCATTCATACATTCCAGGAGTCCTGTGAAATTATTTTTATTCCAATCACTGTTAGATGATCTTGTTGAGATAGTTTTCAACATTTTTAAAGCTTACTTCATGTAACTGAATTTAGAGCAGGGTAATAGTTGTTTTCAAATATACAAATAGTGAATGGAAATCTTTTCCTTGGCTAATTAATTTTTTTTTTTTTTTGAGATGAGGTTTCACTCTGCTGTCCGGCCTGAAATGCAGTGGCATGACGAGTTTTCCTGGGCTCATCTATCTACTTCAGCCCCTCAAGTACCTGGGACTACAGGCACATGCCACCATGCTCAGCTAACTAAAAAAAAAAATTGTAGAAATGAGGTCTTGTTGCCTAGGCTGGCAAAAATCTTTGTTTTAATTCTTACAATTTGTTTTAGTGTCATTACTTAAATATTTTTCTCACTAATATTCTATTAATATAATGGTATTCAGTGCTTAGAATTTATAATTTTTTATCTGATCTTTAAATACCTGTCAGTTTGGGGGTTGGAATTTCAAAAAGCAAAGGTCAACAGTTAGCTTTCATTTTAATTTGTAAAAAATTATACATTAGATGTGTTCATATTAAATATGATTTGTTTAATGAAGACTGAGAAATAAATGTGAGGCAAGTCAAACTTAGGAATCTCTGAATGTGTTTCATAAAAGAAAATGTGGTATAATATACTTTCCCTTTGTGAAAGAATAGCTTATATGTGGAGACATCATGTATCATTGTACTGGGGAATCAAGAGTGTATTTTTGACAACTGAACTGTTAAGAAACTTCACTGCCTTGCACATAAGTGAAAAGCCCTCATAGGCTTACATATAGTATGAGCCCATAAATATTTCTTAACGATATATAATAGAGCCATTAATGGGCACTAAAACATATTACCAAAAAGTGTATAGGCATGTACCAATGCTTGGCATTTGTGGTTCAAGAAAATTTTAGCTTTAGACCATGTTTGCTTTCTCCATGTTTATATCCACTTCTTTTTCTTATGCTTAGTATATCTGAAGCCCATGTAAACAAATATACACAAAGCACAAACCATCTTTTTATGAGGTTGGGAATGGTAAAAATGGGTTAGCAAGCAGCTCAAAACAGGAGGTGCACCAGGTCATGTGGACAGAAATTTAATGAAGTATGTAGGTAGTTCGTGTAGCATAGGATAACTATGTTTTTGGAAATGTTTATAGACCAGAACTTCACATAATCTGGAGTTGAGCAAGGGTTGGAAGAAATTGGATATGATAGGAAGACAATCTTCTGAATCAGGGCTATTTCCAGGGAATACTGGATCCTTGGGAAATTACACTGTACTTCTTTCTGCCTTTCCTCTATGTCTTCTAAAAATTTTTTCTGTTAGAATCAAGTTAATGAATAGCCAGTGTAACAATGAAGTATGAAAAGCAGCATGAAGCCTGAGGGTATATATTGAAGGTAGGAGACATTGTTGTTAGGAAGCTTGGCTCAATTCCTCCCCTTCTCTTTTTTAAAAAATGCATATTAAATGTACATGAGCTTCAAGACATTTTAAATCTCATTTCAACACACCTTTCTTTATCCTTGCTCATTATTTCAGAGTCAGTAGGGGGAAGTTAGGAACTACTTGACAGCACCCAAGACCAGACAAAGCTTCTATGTGCGGGATCAAATGTGTGATGGCTTTACATTGTTGTATAAACAGAACAGATGCACCAGGAATTCTTTAGGTCTTAGTTTCTTAAGTTTATAATGCCCTAATTGTACATAGTAGTTTACAGTTTGCAAAGGTCTTTTGCATGCATTATTTAATCTCATATAAATTTTGAGTGGAGGAAGGGCAGATATTACTCTTATGCTGCTCTAGAAATGAGGAAATTAAAGATTAATATGTTGAATAAGTTTAGGTCACTTGATACTTCAGTGTTCTTTCTATCCTATGTTTCCATTCAACATGATAAGCACAGTTTCAGCTGGAGTAGTTGGGTGTAATGGGCCCTCTGAACTAACTTGCAGTACAAACTCATCTGATTAGGAGAGGGTAAACACAGTTGGACTACAGTTTATTTGACCATTGTCGATTTGTTTTCGGGATGTAAGGTTTTTTTTTTTTTTTAGTATAGGAATTTTACATTTTAGGAATTTGTCTAAATGATCATGTGAACAACAGCAACAAGAAAGTATATTTGTGTTTTTATATTACAATCTTGTATTTTCCATGACAATTCTTCTTTGTTAAAAAAAACCTTTTATTGTAGAAAATGTATCAAATGTACACAAAAGTAGAGAGAATAGTTATAATGAATCCTTATGGACCCATCATTTGGCTTTTTTTACATTTTATTTTTCTTTTTTATTTATTTTATTTTATTTATTTATTTTTTGGAGGTACAATGTGCTGGTTTTATATTGAAATATTTTCATCAAACAGGTTAATACAGCTTTCATGGTATTTTCTTAGTTATTGGGTTAAGACATTTGTATTCTACGTTTAGTAAATTTCACATGTACCCTTGTACGATGTACCGTAGGTGTAGTTCCAACAATTACCCTCCCTCCACCCATCCTCCCCCCTTCCCTATCTCCTTTCCCCATATTCTTGGGCTATAATTGGGTTATAGTTATCATATGAAAGCTATAACTTGGTTTTATAGAAGGGCTGAATACATTAGAAACTTTTTCTTCCATTCTTGAGATACTTTGCTAAGAAGAATATGTTCCAGTTTCATCCATGTAAACATGAAAGAGGTAAAGTCTCCATCTTTTTTTTTTGAGACAGAGCCTCAAGCTGTCACCCTGGATAGAGTGCCGTGGCATCACAGCTCACAGCAACCTCCAATTCCTGGACTCAAGCGAGTCTCCCGCCTCCGCCTCCCAAGTAGCTGGGACTACAGGCGCCCGCCACAAAGCCAGGCCATTTTTTGGTTGCAGCCATCATTGTTGTTTGGCGGGTCCAGGCTGGATTCGAACCCGCCAGCTCAGGTGTACGTGGCTGGTGCCTTAGCCCATTGAGCCACAGGCACTGAGCCTAGTCTCCATCTTTTTTTAAGGCTGCATAACATTCCATGGTGTACACATACCAAAATTTATTAATCCATTCGTGGGCCGATGGACACTTGGGCTTCTTCCATGAGTTAGCAATTATGAATTGGACGGCAATAAACATTCTGGTACAAATCTTTGTTAAAATGTGATTTTTGGTCGTCTGGATATATACCTAGTAGAGGAATTGTAGGATGGAATGGCAGGTCTATTTTTAGGTCCCTAAGTGTTCTCCAAACATCTTTCCTTAATAAAAGGAATGTATTAGTTTGCATTCCCACCAACAGTGTAGAAGTGTTCCCTTTTCTCCACATTGACACCAAATATCTCTGGTTTTGGGATTTTGTGATGTGGGCTAATCTACTGGAGTCAGATGATATCTCAAAGTAGTTTTTTTTTTTTTTTTTTTTGTGACAGAGCCTAAAGCTGTTGCCCTTGGTAGAGTGCTATGGCATCACAGCTCATGGCAACCTCCAACTCCTGCCCCTGCCTCCCAAGTAGCTGGGACTACAGGTGCCTGCTGCAAAGCTCAGCTATTTTTTGGTTGCAGCCATCATTGTTGTTTGGCAGGCCTGGGGCTGGATTTGAACCCACCAGCTCAGGTGTACGTGGCTGGTGCCTTAGCTGCTTGAGCCACAGGTGCTGAGCCTCAAAGTAGTTTTGATTTGCATTTTTCTGATGATTAACAATGATGAGCATTTATTCATATGTCTGTAGGCTGTACGTCTGTCTTCTTCAAAGAAGTTTCTCTTCAAGTCCCTTGCCCATCCTGAGATGGAATCACTTGTTCTTTTCTTGCTAATACGTTTGAGTTCTCTGTGGATTCTGGTTATTAAACCTTTGCCAGAGACATAACCTGAAAATATATTCTTGAATTCTGATGGCTGTCTGCTTGCTTTAGTTACTGTGTTTTTGGCTGTGCAGAAGCTTTTGAGTTTGAGGTCCCAGTAGTGTATTTTTGGTGTTGCTTCAATTGCCTGGGGTGTTGTCCTCATTAAATATTCACCCATGCTGATTTCTTCAAGTGTTTTCCCCGTACTCTCTATTCTTTTTTTTTGAGACAGAGCCTCAAGCTGTCACCTGGGATAGAGTGCTGTGGCATCACAGCTCACAGCAACCTCCAATTCCTGGGCTTAATTGAGTCTCTTGCTTCCACCTCCCAAGTAGTTGGGACTACAGGCACCCACCACAACACCTGGCCATTTTTTGGTTGCAGCCGTCATTGATGTTGGTCGGGCCCGGGCTGGATTCAAACCCGCCAGCTCAGGTGTACGTGGCTGGCGCCTTAGCCTGTTGAGCCACAGGCGCCAAGCCATAATTTCTCTATTTTTAGTAGAGACAGGCTCTCTATAGCATGGTGGCTCATTGCTATAATCTGGCACTTTGGGAAACTAGGGCAAAAGGATCACTTGAGGCCATAGATCCAAGAACAACCTAGGGCATGCAGTGAGACCTTGTCTCCATAAATAAAAAAATAAATAAATAAATGAAAGGGAAAAAGAAAAGAAAACCATCAATGTTAAGCCAGTTTTTTGTTTCTTTGTTTCAAACAATAGTAGGGCAAGAGTCACAGATTGAAATGCTTTCAGGACCCAGAGAGATGCACAGGACAGAGTAAAAAGTGACAGAGAGAAAATGTGATCAACTAGGCATTCAAAAATCAAAAGTTTTTGAAAACTCAGTTTGGGCCAAATGAAGGATGATCATGGGCTATGTTTTGAGCTCAGTTTGGGTCAAATGAAGTATGATCATGGGCTATGTTTGAGCTTAGCACTACAGTCAAAGTTTCACAACAGCAGACAATGAATCTAACTTATCTACCCAGTATCTTAATTTAGCACAAAATCTAGCCATTATATATAGATGCTCAACTGGTATTTCTTTGATGAAAAATTAAAAATAAGTAAGTAAATAAAGGCTGCTCTATTCTTTTTTTTTTTTTTTTTTTTTTTATTGTTGGGGATTCCTTGAGGGTACAAGAAACCATGTTACACTAGTTGCATTTGTTGGGTAAAGTCCCTCTTACAATCGAGTTTTGCCCCCAAAAGGTGTGGCACACACCAAGGTCCCAAGACCCCACTCCCCTCGGCGTATTCTTTGAGTTGGTCTGTTTGTGTTGAGATAACTTAGGGTTTGATATCCCTCTGAAAGGAGTGTTTTGGAATCTTTAGTGACACTTGGAAAGTTTTCACTTATGATATTTTCCAGTAGGGCTTCCATTCCTTTGGGACATTCTTCTTCCCCTTCAGTAATACCTATAATTAATGTGTTTGAATACTTAAGATGTCCCATAATTCTCCAAGAAAATATTCTACTTTGTCTCTACTCTTTTTTCTGTCTTTACGTGGCTGGCTTATCTCAAGAGTTTTATCCTCTAGCTCTGAGATTCTTTTTTCTCCATGGTCTAATATGTTATTGGTACATTATACTGCATCTTTAATTTCTTTCTTTCTTTTTTTCTTTTTGAGACAGAGTCTCACTTTGTCTCCCTCAGTAGAGTGCTATGGTCTCACAGCTCACAGCAACCTCAAACTCTTGGGCTTAGGTCATTCTCTCTTGCCTCAGCCTCCCAAGGAGCTGGGACGACAGGCACCCACCACAACACCATGCTATTTTTGAGAGATGAGATCTTCCTCTAGCTTAGGGTGGTCTCAAACTCATGAGCTCAGGCAATCCACCCACTTTAGCCTCCCAAGTGCTGGGATTACAAGCATGAGCACCATGCCTGGACCCTTGCATCTTTAATTTCTTTGATTGTCTCCTTTAAGTCCTTAAGCTCTGCCATGTCTTTTCTATATTCTTTATGTCTTCCATCCAATTTTTTTTCTTCACTTTCTCATCAATTCCTTGTATTGTTTTTTCTATCTGTATTTTAAATTCACTTTCTGTTATTTCCATTAATTCTTTATAGTTGGAATCTTTTGCAGTAGCTACCTCGTGATCCCTCAGAGAAATTCCTCTATTCTGATTTCTCATGTTGCCTGAAATTCCTCTTTGTGTGTGTGTTTCTTCTTGTTCACTTCCTTCCCCTACTTTTTCCTTCTCAGTAACTCCTTCACTTTAAATTACCTTATGTCTGTGCTTAGGTGTTGAAATGGCTTTTTGTTATAAAGCTAAAAGGAAGATAAGGGTAAAGAATGAGAAGGGGGAAAGAAAACAAAAAGATAAAAGAGGAAAATAAAAGAAGGGGTGTAGAAGAAAATAATTGCAGAAAATGAGAGAAAATGACAGTAAGAGAAGGACAGAGTGACAGGAGAAATAGTAGTTTTACTGGGGTGCTTTAACCACACCTACAGCTCTAGGATTTGCGGGGGGCCAGGTTAGGAGTGTCCCTCTAAGTCGGGAACCCCTTACCAGCCTGAAAAAAACCAAGACTCTACCTTTGCCAAATATAAAAGGAAATCAGCACTGGGAACCTACCAATGTCTTCTTTCTGAAGGCCAAAGCTAGAAGTACACCCCAGATTGTGAGCTCATGGGCTCCTTGAGGGATACCATTGCCACCCCGCACACCCAGACAGACCAATGCCATGACCCCAAAACCCTCAGAGGAGAGAAAAAAGTGGGGAAAAATAAAAAATTAAAAATGCCATTTTATAAGATATAAAAGAGAGAGAAGGGGGATATCTTCACTGTTGTATGAGAAATTTCTATGGAAAAGTTGAGAGAAGTTGAAAGACCTCTGTGAAAAGAGAGGAAAAAGTGAGAAATAGAAAAGAAAGAAACAATAAAAGTGACTAAAAACTATAACAAAACTGGAGAAGCCTCTGCTATTGAAAAAAGTAAAAGTGAAAAAATAGAAATATAGCCAAACCAAAAAAAACCCCACTAAAACACAAGCAACAACAACAACTACCAAAGAGGAAAAAAAAGAATAAAAGAAGAAAGGGGGAAAAATGACAGAAGTAGAAAACAATGTAAAATAATATATTTGGGTGTATACATATATATATAATATTTATATATAAGTAATATAATATATATAATTATATATAATATTTAAATATAATTATGTATAATTATACAATTATGTATACAATTATATACAATTATGTATAATTATGTATTATTATATTAAATATAATATATGTATGTATGCATATATATTACATATATAATATATGTATACATATATTATATTACATATGTATAATTATATATTCTATTACATATATTTATATACATAATACATATATTATATATATAATATATGTAATATAATGTATATAATTATATATAATATTTAAATTAAATATAATTATTTAATTATAAATATTTATGTATTAAATATAATTTAAATATTATATATATGTATACACCCAAATATATTATTTTACATTGTTTTCTACTTCTATCATTTCCCCCCCCCTTTTTTTTCTTTTCTTCTTTTTTTTCCTCTTTTGGTAGTTGTTGTATAATATTGAAATATTATATATATATGTATACAGCCAAATATATTATTTTATTATATATTATATATATGGCAATATATTGCCTGGACAGATTGCACTGTGGTTTTAGGAGATGGAGAACACACACTGGATTTTTTTGTATATGATGGGGATCAGAATCCACTCTTAAGTTGCAAAAGAGACTGGATTTTCTCTCCTTGACTTCTTTGCCCTCAATCTGGGCCTGTTCACTTTGTCAATATTCAGTCTCCACAGGACTAAGGTCCCAAAGCTCTCACCAGACTTCTCAGAAGGCACATTAAAAAGTGTCCCCTGGCAGCAAAGTGGCCCTCTTAGTAGGTGCATGGCCCACTTAGTTCAGGGCAAGGATGGCCACTCAAGCTCAGCAGGCACTAGAGCCAGCCATGCACTAGGATCTTGGAGATTATTCCTTCAGTGTTTTTGGTGTTCCCATACTGGTGACACTTCACCAGCAGGCAAGCTGGTGGGAGAACCACCCCACCTGGAATTCAATGCCAGCCACCTGATGTTGTTGAAGTTTACTTACTGTTCCAGCAAGCAACCCAGACCAGAATCAAAATAATGCAGGACAGACCTTTCCCGTCCCCAGATCTCCACAGAAGAGCTGGCCAACCAGCCAGCCTCTGCTCATATCAAGCTTCTGCTTTCCATGTTGGTTTCTTCAGCTCCAGACCTCCTGCTTGGCTCCTCAAGTCTACTACGTCACTGTATCCCCAGAGTGATGCTTCTGTGCAGATTCCCCAAGCCAGAGGTGGCTGACATCCACTTTCCCCTCTCACACCAGGAGTAGCCAGCAAAAAGATATCTCTGGTCTGCCATCTTACTCCACACCCCCATGATGTCATTTTTAACCTATGAAATTGTCAGTAATCAAAAATTGATCATCTAATAGGATTCACAAGTAGTGAAAGTCTATTTCTTCCTTTCCAAATTTTTATTGTTTTGGTCTCTCTTTTTTTGTCCTATTGAGATGGCTAGGACTTGAGAATGATATTGAATACATTTGTTGATAACAAGTATTCTGTTCAAAGTTTTACCATTGAGCAAAATGTTTGCTTTAAGTGTTTTTTATATTGTTATTGATTTTCTATATAGTGATTAAGAAAGTTCACTTCTAATCTTACAAAATTTAAGTGAAAGAACAGTGAATCTTATTAATATTCCCATATGATGAGGTAATTATGTTTTTTAAAGCCATAGATATGATGAGTCATATTAGTTGATTTGATAGTGTTAATCTATATTCTTATATCTGGGAAAATTTAATGTAGTTAAAATAAATTATCCTTAGCCGGGCGTTGTGGTGGGTGCCTGTAGTCCCAGCTACTGGAAGGCTGAGGCAAGAGAATCGCCTAAGCCCAGGAGTTGGAGGCTGCTGTGAGCCGTGTGACACCATGGCACTCTACCGAGGGTGATAAAGTAAGACTCTGTCTCTACAAAAATAAAAGTAAATAAATAAATAAATTATCTTTTCTATACATTGATGTCTTCAGTTTACTAATATTTTAAGTAGAAATTTCTTTCCATGAGTTCATGAGTGAGATGTGCCTGTAATTTAACTAAATTTAGTTACTAAAATTACTAAATTTGTTTTAGTATGAATGTCATGCCAGCCTTATAAACTAATTATGGCATCTTCTCTATTTTCTATTGTCTGGCGCAGATTACAAAAGATTTAAATTATTTCTCCCATAATTGTGTGTAGAATACTTTGATGAAACCATTTGAGTTTGCTGCTTTCTTTGGGGAAAGATTTTTAACTTAAATTTCATTTATTTCATTTTTCTCCCTTTTTGAGTCAGCCGTGTTAGAGATGTATCTTCAGAAATCTGTCATTTCCTTTTAATACTTTTATTAGAATTGAATTTCATAATATCTCTTTGTTCTCTAATAATTTCTGCAATATTTTTGACTGTACAATTTCCTATTCTTATTTATATGCATCTTTCCTCTTTTATTCTTTATTAAATATATAAGAAATGTTTCTTTTATACTCTTTTCAGAAGACAGATTTTTAACTTTATTGATCCTTTTAACCACTTCATCCTTTATTTTTATTTCATTAATTACTATTTCTATTTTATTATTTTTCTCTTCTACATATTCTGCATTTTTTTCTAAATCCTTAATTTGCATGGCTAACATGCATTTTAATGCTTCTTTTTTGTAAACAAACAACTTATAACTATAAATTATTCTGTTAGGTCTACTAAGTTTTGTTTAGCTTTTTTTTTTATAATTTGTGGTTATACATATTCCTAATTATAATATATGGTTAGATATGTGTATTACTTAGAAACATTTCTGATTTCCAAATCCACAACATCTTTCTAGATATCTTTTTATATTGCTTTGTAAATTGATTTCAGTTTACTCCCACTGACTTTGGTTAGGTACTACTGCTTCTTTGAAATTTGCTGTGATTAGCTTCATGTTCTATCTTAAGGTCATAGTTTACAAATTTTAAATATGTGCTTAAGAAGAATTTCCACTACCCAGGTGTTGGAGACTCTGTTCCATATCAACATTAATTGTATGAGCTATTCATATTGTCTTAGCTTATTTTTAAAAATTTGCTTGATACATTAACTACTGAAAATTACGTTAAAATAGACCACTATGACTGTAGATTTATAAATAATTACATAGTTTTATTTAATATTTTTCATTGTATATTTGGGGTTATGTTGCTAAATACATCCAAGTTCAGAATTGTTTTATCTTCTTAGTGTATTAAATCTTTTATCATTATATAGTAACTCTATCTCTAGTAATATGTTTTTCTGAAATTATCTTTGATATTTATATAACAAAACTAGCTTTATTTTGTTTTGACTTTCAAGCTTTTTGTATCAGTATATTTTAGAAATACCTCTAATAAGCAACATGTAGCTTATTTATTTTTATCCAACCCAAACATTTTATTATAACTGAGGATATATCCCATAATATTTTTCCTTCTTTCTGTCCAAGATTTTCTTTGGATTTTAGTATTTTGACTATGATATGCCTAGGTATTGTCACGTTTATCCTGTGTCAGGTTTGCTGAGCTTCTTGAACCTGGAAATGTGAGTCTCCATGAAACTTATAAAAATTCCATTAAATATGAAATTATTTTTGTTTCGTTCTCTCTTTCCTTTCCTTCAGAGAAATCTATTATATGTATGTTAGGCCATTCAATATTATCAAATCACTAAAACCTTTTTTCCAATCTCTTTTACCTTTTTTCTTCAGAATGAATATTTTCTATTGAGGCATTTTTAAGTTTATTGACTCTTTCTTCTATCAGCTATATTCTTCTCTTAATATCCAATGAATGATTTTGTTTTCAATAGTGTGTTTTCCAGTTTTAGAAATTTTTCTTTTTGTGGTTTCTATTGCTCTGCTCGTTTCCTATCTTTTCATTCATTGATAGGATATTTACTTTTATATCACTGAGAAAAATTGCCAGAGCTACTATAATTTTGACCTGCTAATTCTAACATCTGGGTCAAATCAAAGTGTCTGTTGATTATCTTTTCTCTTTAGAATGAGTCACATTTTACTGTTTATTTCTAAGTCACACAATTTTATACTAAATTCAAGACATTGTAAATGCTGTGTGGTTAGGACTCTAGATTGTCTTACATTCCTTTGGAAATAATGATTATTGTTTTGTTTTATTTTAGCAAGTGATTAAACTGGTTGCAATCAAATGAAAGTCTTTGTAATTCACACTATAGTTCAAATCTCAGTTCAGTTCCTTTACCCTTAAGTAACCTGCTGTCTGCCTTGTGCATGTGTGGTTCAGGGAAAAGATTATACAATAATTTCAGGTTCTCTTCACTGATTCTCTTCTTTTAGGAATTCTCCTCTCAATTTTTAGAAGCTAAGGTTATTCCAAACTCTGTTAGTTGACTCTTTGGTTCATCAGAGAGTTTTCTATTAGAATTTTAACTCCCCATACTTCACCAAATCTGACCTTCCTGTCAGTCTAAAGTCATAAAAATAAAGATGTCTACATTGTATTATTCTTTTCTTTCATGTATGGACTCCCTTATAGAATCTGCCTACTTTTCTTCAATGGAGAATAGTTGGGAAGAAGGGAAATATGAAAATAGGAAGCCTAATTTAAGAGTCCAGCAAGGAGATTTTGATGCTTAGGAATAGAATAATGGAAATGGAGAGGAAAAGGAATAGGCAAGTGTAATATTTATAATATCATTTCACAAATAAAACTTGACTTCTACCCAAGAGGACCTGAGAACACCAAAGTCAAAATACAGCAGCCAATGTACTCAATGGATTCCATCCCTGTTTCTTATTAGTCTGTTACCCTTTTGCCCACCTGATTATTCAGCCCTTTGGATGGCAAAAAATTTAGCTACTAAAGGGGAGTGGTATGTCAAAGTGAGAAAAAATGAACCCAAGTAGTTGGGAAGGAAGAAACTTTAAATTAGATAGAGTGCTCAAAGAAGGCTTCTCTGAGAAGATGACATTTGATCTGAGATTTGAACAAAGGGCATGGTTCTATTAACATTCTATTAAAGATTCAGATTACCACATTAAAATTTACCTTTGATTTTTTTCTTTTCTTTTTATTTTTTTCTCTTTGCCTCTAAACAGCTCTTGTATTAATCTTGTTTTAACCCCCTGACCAGACTGTGTTTGTTTTAGGTTCTGGCCCAGGCAGTGTTATTCATGTGCATGAACACAGCTGGAATCTTCATCAGTTATCTGTCAGACCGGGCCCAGCGCCAAGCCTTCCTGGAGACGCGGAGGTGTGTGGAGGCCAGGCTGCGCCTGGAGACAGAGAACCAAAGACAGGTACCACTGAAAAGGCTGTGTATCCCAGTTATCACATGGACAGTCACGGAATTATATGCAGCTTTTTTTCCTCCCAAACATATCTGACTTCTCTCAAGCATATCCAGACTTGCAAGTGTTCTCTGAAAGTTTGCATAATGAAATTCTAGGTTCTAAAATAGTTATGCTAGACTTACAGCTCAAAGTGAGTTGGTGTTATTCTCTACACTCAATGAATTATTCTCCATAAAAAATAAAATGACTATAGTCACAAAGTGGTTTTCTGACACCTCATACTTCACCCAGAATTTTAGAAGAGATATTGCATCCAATAAATTCTAGGGCCATGTCACCAATCCCAGAGTAAGTGATATAGTAGGAAAGGCAAGGATTGGGAGGTAGGCAATGATTTCTAGTTTGGAGAGGTTTAAGTGAAGGAATTTCTTGGACTTTCTGACTGGATGGATGATATAGAAACTTAAAAAATAGCTTTGAGCTCAGATAATATGTTTCTTTAAAATGAAATTAGCTTTCATAACATAAAGATTTGCCCCTATTAAAGTTATTCATATATTCAAGATCTATGTATACCTTTGCTTCTGAAAACAATAGTCCCAGAAGAATATCAGGAATGTGTTGAATAAATGTTCGTGGGAGTCCTGGGTTTTAGAATCAAAATATATTCCAAGTCCATATCCTGTTAAGAATTCTATAATACATATATTAGTTTTGTTAGACTAGGTTTTTTGTTATAATTATGTCTTGTTTCATATAATATAACAGACTTGTTATTTTAAGCTTTATGCAATAGCAGTTTGAAAAATTATAATGAAAGTAGCTGTGAAAGACTCAACATTTTCTTCATGACTACTTTGATCAAATCATCAGGAACACATGAATGTTTGAAGTGGGTGAAGTGAGGTCTGTGTGATAATGGATGGGCCAGTCAGGTAGGATGCAACTGCCAAGACCCACCTCCCACAGCCATATGCTATTACCGGGGGCACAGAGAAAACTATCGAATTCCAGATCCTTCCTTGATTTCACATAATTCTGAATAGGGAATTTATAAGTTAATGTCTAAAATAATTATAGTTAGTAATTTTATAAAGTTAGTTTCTTTGCTTAGCTCTTAAAATAATTTGGAAGAATAACTTTAAGAAGGAAAGCACCTTGTACAATAAACATGAGTATCTCCTAGGACTGTGTATTATGTTTCTGTGCAAAACAGAGCAGTTGGCAGACTAGCACATAACTCTTTCCATGGGACCTGTGCCAATTCAGAGAATCCTGCCATATTAATAATTTATTCAACTGTTCCTGATGCTCTATCACAACAAGAGCTGCAGTTGTGGGTGAATTCTCTGGAATGCTTCTTATTTTAGTGTTTATGAAATATTGGAGACACTGAGAATTACTGCCTTACCTCGTCCATTAGACATTACTTCCTTTCCCATCCTTCAAGTTGGGGGTCTTGGAGTCACTTTGATTTAGTCATATGACACAGTGGAAAGATCTTCCACCATCTTCCTTAATCTTTATGTTTTTAAAGTTGGCAGATGAAGAAAGAAAATAATATACACAGGTGAAAACAGTTGATTACTAGAATGTAATTAAATGACTATTAGGGGTTGCGCCATGGCTCTTATTATTTCCAAGTTGGGCTACTTAGTCCACTTAATTCTCAGCTCCAGTTTCCTCAGCTGTACATGGGAATACCTTTCTCTTCAACCTTGCATTTGCCTCAAATGAAATAATGTGTGTGAAGCAATACAAAATTATAAATCAGTCTCATTTTTTTTCCTTGATAAAATATAAGCAAAGACTATTTCTTGTGGAAGGCTCTTTGTTCTCAGGATTGAGTAAAATATGCTGTAGGCTTCTTATATTCTTATGTTCACAACTCGGGTAAAATATTTCTGACATGTTGACCACCTCTCCAACACCCAAGGGCAGTGGCTGAGATAGTGTTACTTTCCATTGGTATTCGATCTCTGCTTCGAATTTCCATTATCCCTGAGAACTTCATCAGTGGTAGATGGGCAGTGACCTGTAGCAGAAAAGACATATGCTTTCAGATGAGACTGCCCTGGATTTTGAAATCTTTGTTTGGTTACTATTTTAGGGAGCTTCAGCAACCTCCGAGTCTTAGTTTCTTCATCTATAGTAAGGGATATTCACGCCCTTCGTGAAAAGTCTCCTTAGTGGTTAGAAATGCGTGCAATGCCTTTGCAACCCAGCAAGAGTTTCTATTAGCATTATTTATTATGCATATTGATTTATGTGAGTCAGTCAACATAGTTCAGTTCCAAGAAGACTCACTTGAGACTACATTATGGATTGGCTTGTCTTCGCTGAAATAACTTAGGGTAATTTATATGGAGGTAAATCAGGATAGTGTTACTCCTTAAGTATACAGCAACCAGAACTCATCATTAAATTCCATCCATATCTTTTAAAATATCATGTGTCCTTAACAAATTCATTCCCATTTGCCTCTTATCAGAGCTAATTAAAGTGTTATACCTGTTAAAAATTCTGTACACTGTGAAGGAGACTCTGTAAGTGCCTAAGTGACAACAGAAGGTTTTTCTTGAATAATTATCAAAAAAAAAAACTAATGGCATTTTTTTGCAATTATAAACGTACAATTAAAGAAATCATATTCCACAAAAACGATCAAGTTTTGTAGGATTCTTCAAGCCCTGGTTTATCTTACAGTAGTTTAGGAAGAAAATATTTAAATTACTTAATTTGTTTAACCATGAAGTAATTTGCTTTTTGAAGGTCTTGTATGTGCTTGGAGCCCTGCTGGGCATTAGGAATGTAGTGGTGACTAAGGATCAGTTCCTGGCCTTAAAGAGTTTACCAGGTATAGAAGGAGACAGACTACTACACAGACACAGAAATAGTCTATGTGTCAAACTTAAACTGAAGGCTTACAGAAGGCTACCTAGAAGTGTTGCCTGAGCGCACATGTAGATAGGGTTTAACTCAGTGAAGAAGCAGTGAAGAGTACCAGATAACGGGTAAAAAAGAGTAAAAAGCACATTAAAACATCTAACCATCTCTCTTTTTTTTTTTTGAGACAAAGTCTCACTCTATTGCCCAGACTAGAGTGCCGTGTCAGCCTAGCTCATAGCAACATCAAACTCCTGGACTCTAGTGATCCTCTTGCCTTAGTATCCCAAGTACCTGGGACTACAGGCTGCCACCATAACACCTGGTTAATTTTTTTTTCTATTTTTAGTAGAGACAAGGTCTCACTCTTGCTTAGGTTGGTTTTGAACTCTTGAAGTAAAGGGATCCAACCACCTTAGCCTCCTATAGTGCTACGATTATAGGTATGAGCATTTGCCCAGCCGTATGCAAACATCTTGAAAGAAGAAAACTGTATTAAAATTGTAATATTTCAGTCACGTTTGACTTCTGCAATTATAAGAAATATAAGATACAATATGCAAGATAACAAACATTACTGGCATGTATTATTACAATTTTAATACCATTTTTCCTTTCTTAAAATGTGTATACTTTTTTTGGCACCCTCTGTATACATATCTTTTTAAGGACAGTAATGCTAAGCAGTAGCATTTCTCTGACACCCTACAGCAAATTGTACACATCTTCAGTGGGACACCACTACTTCCATTCAATAACAAGTAGATATTTAGTGAGTGTTACCTGTGCACCAGCCATTGTTCAAAGTGCCGTGTGCATCAAAGTGAAGGAAATCTATTACAGATATCTATCATGGCATGCCACACAAGAGCTCTATCACTATGTGGCTGTTTGTTAGGATGAACTGTGAACCCCTAGCTCGTTCATTCCGATATACAGAAGTATTCCCTAGCTCGTTCATTCCGATATATATCCAATCTAACATTGCCTGAAAACCAGTGTGGAAAATATTCCTATGAAAGGACCAGGATCATGAATATTGATGGTGGTTACAAATTGTTTTTTCAATGAGAAATTGTCAAGCAGTAGCTAGAAGGTAAATGAACCAGGCTTCTTCCTGCTTGGTGGGTCCCAAAGCATAACGAGATGCTTGAGGTCCTGGGGCACAAGCTGGTTTCTCAGATAATCTGCAATTACATGCAAAGTTTTTGAGGTCAAGAGCAATCAGGCAGCAGAGACCAGCAAATATTAAAAGGCTTTGCTAAACATCTCTCCTAAGCTAAGTTTTTAATGAAGTTTTTTGAAAGTGACTTTCCAACATCTTGCTTTTTAGTAGCTGTCACAATGTCGGACAAACAAACCATATTGAAGGGTTCCAATGCTAACAACTTTAATTTAGATAATTAGTTGTAAGAGATTAAACACATAGTGGCCCTTACCTTCTGGAAGATGAAAACTTTGTCTTTTTTTTTTTTTTAAATCATCAATTGCAACTAGCGTGGAGCATAATCATCTCCCATCTTGTGTCTTGGTCTCCAGCTTCTCTTCCCCCAATCTTTATTCCCTCCACAAAGTCTAGCCTGGTTAAGAACCCATATAAAGGGTAAAAAGGAGTGAAAACACATTAAAACATCTAACCATTTTTTTTTTAAGTGTAGGGGTTAAGAGCAAATCCTTCAGAAAGCAGAAGATCTGGGTTTCAATTCCACTTCTCGTGCTTACTGGCTGTGGCACCTTAGGCAAAATGCTGCCTTCTGGAGACCTTGATTTTGTGGATGTAAAATGAGCATAAAGATTTTGCCTTCCCCCAAGAGGGGTGATAAGTAAGGATGAACAGTTTCTACCCCAAGGCAGAGCATGTGCTCAAGGCCTATTAGACCAGATGCTGTGATGATGATGAGACTGCTGTCACTCATCTCTACAGGAAAACCCTCCAGTGGTCATGTTCCTTCCAAGATAAAAATCTAGGCCCTCCTGCATGGCCCAACAGGCAGGAGCCCCTGTTCTCTCTCCAGATTCTTCCCTACCCCTCCCCTCTGAGGCTGTACCAGATGACCGCCAGCTTCCTGAACTGCTTTTTCACCGGCTTGGGCCACGCAGTACTTTCAGCCTGGAGAGTCCTGCCTAATGTGTCTCTCCCCTTCTGCCTCAGCATCTCTTCCCCCATGAGGCTTGCTTTTGCCTTGCAGACAGAGACGGAAGGCTTTTCCCAGCATGCCTTGAAAGTTAAGTCTGTTACAGAATGCATCAAGCTCGATGAGAACTACTAACCTGCATTTCTCTCTCCGCAATCACTAACAACTAGTTAAAGGCAGCTATTCTATCTAATTCATCTGATTCTCTGGTATTTATCTAGCATAGTGGCTGAAATACAGGATCTCCTGATTAATATAACTGAGTTGTAGTGAATTCAAACTTTGGCTGCTGGCCTGTCTTCCATCCATCTGAATGCTGTAATAACTCTCCTGTGTAAAAATAAAGACACCTGTGCCCATGGTGACCCCCATTAAAACCATAGTGGGGATATCACTCTTAGCCAATTCAGGGGAGAGTAGGCCAGGCTTAACATACATCTTAAACAGATATGCTAGGGGAATTTTCCATCTGGAAGCTACATCTTGAAGCATCTCTCTTTGGGGAGTTAGGTTCTATTATAGTTTTTGTAATCCCACTTCTCACAAATGATCCAAATGGCTCATATTTATTTTAAATATTAAAACGAATTAATTGTTTTTCTTTCAGCTTGGAGAATTGCATAAATCTCCTTATGGTAATCATGGCATTTCGAGGTGTCTCAGAAGCTCTTGGGGCACTTGAATAAAGTTTCTGTGCATGCCATATGTTGCAGCAGCAGGAAGGTTATTTTTAAATGTGGCAGATGTTTTAGCAGTATTAAAGCAATTCCGTTAAGTATCTTTGTTAGATGATATTGGTGTACACTGGTTGCTTGGACAATAGAGAAAGTTGAGTTTCCTACTGAGTTCTGAGTTGGTTGACTTGATTCATGTTGGAGCCTGACAGTATCTAGCAGATTTTTTTTTAATTACAGATAGAGTTAAGTAGTGAGGCAGCGCTTTGTCATTTGTTCATTCTTTCTGTCATTCATTCAAGAAAGAATCAAGGCTGACCTGAAAGTAGCAGAACCTCAGAATGTTTGTTCTTTCTGCTCCATCTAGATGGGTTTTTGCATCATACTCCAAAAACCTATTTGGCCTCCTTCCATCAAGTCATTTGTCTGCTATTCTTCGTCTCATACATTCAAGGCCATTCCTGGACCACTCAAGCATGTCCAATCTTGTCTGTTACTAACCTATTCCATTTTTATTTTTCTTTACTTTTTACTGAAACATTCACTGTTTCCCACACATTCTTCCTACCTTACTGCATTCATGCCTTTGTTTATGCCTTTCTCCCTACCTGGCATAACCTTCCTTTCATCCCTCAACCTTATCTACCCTTCAGACTCTGCTCAAATGTCACGTTCTCCACAAAGACTCTCTCAGATGACCCCAGCTGTGAACTGCATGAGAGTTTCATCTGTACATTTATTTATGGAATTAATCTGTTTCTATATTCTGCTCTGCCTCTGTCTTATTTTTGCTTCTACATTATGGACTCTTTGAGATTGGATGTATGTTTAATTTGTGTTCTTTACAATAGCTATAGATGCACAGAGTGGAAAAACCCAAGCTGAGAAGAAAAACAGAGACAATAAACACATAATGGCTGCTACTAAATATGTTTCCCAAATCTTATTTCACCCAGAAATATTTGTGAATATGTGGATTTGGGAAATACTCTGCTCTTGCAATCTGATCTTTGGGGTCCTTGTCTTCCAAAACCAAGACTCTAATCTCTGCTTGACAGTTATATTTGTTTAACTTCTTCTTGTATCAGTCTAACATTATCTTCTATTAATCATTTACAGAAATGGCTTCAGCCTAGGTAGAGTGTTGCCTGAGCAAACTTTTAGAAATTAAATTTCATCTAGAGCCATCTTATCAATCATCTTACTTCGGCAAGCTTCTGTTCCTCTGTGTTCCATTTCTTTCTTTTCACAGTTTCACTCTCATTGCATTCATATATTCTTGGGTGGAGAAAGTAAAAATGTAGTTCTGATTACCATCCTCCCCCAACATAGAATATTCTACAACTATACTGTTCAACACAAGAACACTTCCTGTGATGGTGGAAACACAAAAGCCACTTCCACTTCATGAAGCACAGTCCGTGTGACTGAGGGAGTAAACGTTCAATTTCAAAATTTTAATTGATCTAAATTTAACTATAAATAGCCTGGCTGAATGGTAGAAAATGGTTGTGATGCAAAATCTTGAAAGTTTACGTCTATTTGCGGCTCTACTCTGGAGGACAGTCCAAATTAATCAATAAATCGATAAATAAAAGATGATCTTTGGCCCAAACTTAACGTAAAAACTTTGGCTAGGTGGCCACCAAAGCCTATCAAGAGAAGCAACGTCACACAACAGAAACGCGGCTGCTGGGAGCCCTTCCCTAACTCAGAGGTGGGTGATTCAGAGATGAATGGCAGGTGCCCAGCAGTGCCCTCCAGTCTGGGAAGCTTTCTGCCAGTTGCCCTGGTCTTGTAATCACCAACAGCCTCCTCTCAGCCTTGACCTCTGCAGCAGTGGCACTGCACACTCATCCTCCCACCCCCGTCCTGAAGCTCTCTCTTCCGTGAAGTCACGACAGGCTCTTGGTTGTCCTGCCTGGATTCCCATTTCCCCCTGCTGACCCCTAAGTGCAGGCATTCCTCACCAGCCTCTCCTTGACCCATTCTTCTCTGTTCCTCTTTTGGTGATTTATCGACTTCAACCACCACTTCTGATTGGTCCCGTGTCTATACCACCATGTTCTTCTCTGAGCTGCAGAAGCTCATCACCAGCCTCCTGCTACACAGTGTCACCTGCTCTCCCTAAGGGACCTCCAGCTCCGCCTGTTCCTGATTCTATCCCCCCCAAAGTACTCTTCTTTCTCTAAGCCACATCCTTGAACCTGATCGGTCCCCGTCAACTGTGGTACCAGTTCCTGTAGCTACTATCTCCCCCATATATATCTGAGCTGTCCCTATATTTCCTTTACTAGTACTGCACAACTTAAGCCCTCTCATAAAATAGCTTTCTAACTGCTGCTAAAGAGTTTTCTAACCAGTGTGAAATACTCTTCCCACCCAGAACACCCTGAAAGTCTGCTTGTGTATTTTCCTTTTCCCCATTTCACTTATAATATATGAAATAGGCAACTCTACTAACCTACTGGGCTTCCTATAACTGTATGGGGCAGGAAGCCAAAGCCATCATTTTCTCTCACCTATTCTTATCACTTTCTGTCTTATGTTGAGATGGTTAGGCAAGTAACTGTCTGTTCTTGCTTCTGCAGAGAAAAGGATTCATGTGTTAAAGGTCATTCTGTAGTCATTGCCCGGGACTCTTTGTGTGACAAGAGTATTGCTCCTCTCTTCCTAACAGGGTGCCCACCCATGCAGTCAGCTCTCCTCTTTGCGGGGTGCCCACCCAGGCAAGCAGGTGTTCCCTCTTCGGGGAGCCCACCCATGAAGGCTGTTGACTTCTCTGTAGAGAGCCCACACATGCAGGCTGTGATCCCCTCTGCAGGGAGCCCACCCATGCAGGCTGCTGTCCCCACTGCAGGGAGCCCACCCATGCAGGCTTTTGTCCCCTCTGTAGGGAGCCCACCCATGCAGGCTGCTGTCCCCTCTGTACGGAGCCCACCCATGAAGACTGCTGTCCCCTCTGCAGGGAGCCCACCCATGAAGACTACTGTCCCCTCTGCAGGGAGCCCACCCATGCGGGCAGCTCTCCTCTTTGCAAGGTGCCCACCCAGGTAATCAGGTGTTCCCTCTTCAGGAGCCCACCCATGAAGGCTGTTGACTTCTCTGTAGGGAGCCCACACATGCAGGCTATGCTCCCCTCTGCAGGGAGCCCACCCATGCAGGCTGCTGTCCCCTCTGCAGGGAGCCCACCCATGCAGGCTGCTGTCCCCACTGCAGGGAGCCCACCCATGCGGACTTTTGTCCCCTCTGTAGGGACCCCACCCATGCAGACTACTGTCCCCTCTGTAGGGAGCCCACCCATGCAGTCTGCTGTCCCCTCTGCAGGGAGCCCACCCATGCAGGCTGCTGTCCCCTCTACAGGGAGCCCACCCATGCAGGCTGCTGTCCCCTCTACAGGGAGCCCACCCATGCAGGCTGCTGTCTCCTCTGCAGGGAGCCCACCCTTGCAGACTTTTGTCCCCTCTGTAGGGAGCCCACCCATGCAGACTGCTGTCCCCTCTGTAGGGAGCCCACCCATGCAGACTGCTGTCCCCTCTGCAGGGACCTCACCCATGCAGGCTGCTGTCCCCTCTGCAGGGACCCCACCCATTCAGGCTACTGACTTCTCTGCAGGGAGGCTCAGCATCTCTGCTCTGCCTAGAGAATCATGGCTAGTGTAGAAAGAAGGAATAGGAGGCTCACATCCCCTTACTTTGCAACCAAATTCCCAATCCTTTGCCAACGCACAGACATTTTTTTCTTTTTTGCTCATCACCTTTCATTGGTGTTTGTATATTTAATGTGTGGCCCAAGACAACTTTTCAATAAGAATTCATAGCCAGCCATGGCCCACACTTGGACACCCCTTTCCTGTATATCTCTGATATCTATTTCTCACCTGGCACATTTTTGTGGTGAGGATTGAAACTAACTCACATTTTAAAACCTTAGCACAGAGAATAATTATTCCTGTGAGGATCATCACCTTGGTGCCCAATTTTGACTACAGAAGACCTCACACTGAAATTCCTGATTGCTACTGCCCGCAGGATATGAACCCTGAATTACGTTTGCCTCATATTACAGTCCATACCCCACCCAACTCCAGTCTGCCTTCCCAATCATGCCATTTGCTACCTCCCTCCTTGTTCTCCAACCTCCATCCAAACCAGCAAACATGGCCCACATGTGTGCCTTTGATTCTTTCCTGGACATTCTACATCTGTCTTCTAGATCTAGTCTCCATCTTTCTCCACCTAGAAGTCAGAAAGTCTCTCCTTTGTCCAATAAGGTAGCCAGGAGCCCGGGTGCTGATTGAGCACCTGTGATGTGGCTGATCTAAAATGAGATGTGCTGTGGGTGTAAAATGCACACCCTATTTTGAAGACAATATAAAAAATGAGGAATACAAAATACCTCATTAATAACTTTTTAATACTCATTGTACATCAGTTACACATTGAAATATTTGGGGTATATTTGATTAACCAGAATATACTATTAAAAGAAATTTCAATTGTTTTTGCCTAATTTTTTAATGGGAGTGCTAGAAATTTTTAAATTCTGTCTATAGCTCACATTATATTTCTACTGGCCAGTACTGACATAAATGCTTGTCCCATTTCTATTTCTAACTTGCTAGTGTGACAAGCAAGTTGTCGAACCACTGTGTATGTGAGTTTCCTTATCTCCCAATTAGAAATGATAATTCCTGCCCTAACCCACTTGAGTGTTCTGACAGACAAATAACATAAGGCCTAAAAAGGTGTTATTTCAACTGTAAAGAACTCTACAAATGTTAGGGCTATTTCTGTGAAAATATCACCAACGCCCCTATCTGATGCTCAGATGTCCCTCCTTGAAGAACCATCCTTTAATGTTTCCAGCCATAAGTTATTTCCTTTTCCTTGGCACTTAGGAATTTTTAGTTAACATGAGTTTTTCATTCTGCCTCACATCAAGATTAGCACCATGGTTCCCTCCAACTGCCAGGAAGGTTTTGAGCAGTAAGCAGAGTCCCAGTGTCAATGGCCTTTGATCTTCCTGTAACAGCTGACTTTGCTCAAAGGACTATGTTTACCCAGTGTGGGCAGGACACCAACTCTTGCATTCCATCTGGCTGCCTGGTTCTTTGCAATCTTTCCAGCACATTATATACACTTTCTGGCATGGTGGAAGAAATGCAGGCTTGGAAGAAGAATAAACCTGAATTTGATTCTTAGTTCTAACCCCGTACCTGAGTGATCTTGTTACACCATTTCAACTCTCTGAACCTCAGATCCTTTGTCTGTCAAAGATGATAATCCCTACATCTCAAGGTTGCTGTGAAGAAACAAAGCAATGCAAAGGGTGCCAAAAAATATGTACACATTTTAAGAAAGGAAAAAAAGTATATTAAAATTATAATACCCAATATATGTATATCAACAGCATCCTTCCTGATTCACCTGTGCAGGTTTCAACTTACTTGGCTTATCTGTGCTTCTGCAAGGGCTTCATTTGTTTCCATCCACATGCATTTTACGTTTCTTGATTTTTGTGTATCACAAAACTTTCATAATGACTCATGCATCTCAATCACATTTGTTAACGTGCATATTGTACCTTGTACTTCTTGTAATTGCAGAAGCCAAATGTGACCTGAGTATTAACAATTTTAAAACAGTTTTTTTCTTTTATTAAAATGTGTACACATTTTTGGTACCCTTTGTATATAGAAAGCACCTGACCTGTTGGCTGACGTAGCGGGATCTCAACAGATGAGAGTTGGGGGTCATAATTGAACCTTAAACTACTGGATCACTTTGGCCATATCCTGGGAGTAGAAGATACTCTCATTCTAGTAACAATATTTTTTCTTGTTGTTATTTGTGTTCATATTCAGATTTAGCATCCATGAATAGTACTAATTTTAAATAGTATCCCTAATTAAAAAGAGGCCATCGCTTTGTGCTCATTTGCATACAAATGACATTTCCAAAGGCTGTTCAGAAAGACATCAATCAGCCAGCCTGGGCCCTCAACACATTTGATCCAGCCTGCAGAAGCTGAGGAACAGCCAAGGAGGCATGTGAGGGCTTCTTAGCTCATAAGTCTGTGCAGATAATTTTAACTAAAGAAACTGAAATTTGGAACCTAATATAACCCAACTATAAAAGGCCAAAGACATGCTCTGTCACCTGATACAGTTGAAGGTACATTTCACCAGCGATAGTAGAATAGGAGAAAAATAAAATAAGTATTTTTTAAGAAATGGTTCACTTTTAAAATAGCCTATTTTAGTAGCATTTGAGTGAGTCTATTGACCACGACTCTGAATCGTCTATTTTGCATAAGCCACACCCAAAATGGATTGGCCATAAATGAGGAAAAACAATTCTAAGGCATTGTTCAAGCAATCTTGGTGCAAAACAGTGCTAGATTTTTTTTCTTTTAATCTTTTGCAAATGTCTTGCCCACATCTCATTTGAAAGCACTGTTTGTAAAATGAAACTTTTGGGTATTTCACAGCACTCACCTTATTATGTGTATTCATAGAAACAAATACTTGCTTTTTTTTTTACATTCCAGTTTTGCTGTTTACACCATACTTAATTTGGAAGCAAACATTAGGGTGCCTTGGAAAAGTCAGGACACATGTGATGGAACAGATGTGGAAGTTGAGATCCTCCCGGTAGGATCAGCTAGTGAATCAGTTAGGTGGGAAGCCTGCTGTAAATAATTTATAAAAATCCATAAATTCCATGCTGATCTTCTAAAGCTCTTGAAACTATTCTTGATTAGCAGTTGGAGTCTTGCAAGTTTGGACAAAGGCTCAAAACTCTGCTTTCAAGGCAAGGCATGGGGTGGAATATTCATTCCATTCTCCATTCACTCAACAGGCAGTTGTTCTTTCCTTCCACCAAACTTTTTCCTCTGCAGTATTTCCTATCTTAATGAACAGCACCACTTTTCCACCAGCTCTTCCAGATCATACTACCCATTCTCTCCATCCCGACTCCTGATACCCAATCTTAATTATGAACTATTCGTTCTCAGGTACCTGGCTTCCCAGGTATCATTCATATTTTTAATTATATTTCTAACCCTACATCCTTCTCCATTTCTCTCCTGAGAAGAGTGGTATGTTTGTATCAGTCCTTTCACTCCCTGAACTTTGTTTTCCTTATTTCAGGCAGAATGATCTCTCCAAAATCCAAATCTGCTTACACCATCTCCTTGTGACTTGTATACTGGATTGAGTGGAGTCCCCCCAAAATTCACATTCACCCAAACTTCAGAATGTGGCCTTATTTGGAAATAGGATCTTTTCCAATGTACTTAAGTTAAGGTGAACTCAGGATTAAGGTGGGCCCTAATTCAACGTGGCTGGTGTCCTTATAAGAAGAAGAGAAACAACAGAGAAACCCAGACACAGGATGCAGAAACACCAGGGAAATGTCACTTGAAGAAAGAGGCAGAGGTTGGAGAAATGCATCCATGAGGACTGCTGGCAGCCACCAGAAGCCAGGAGAATGACCTGGGAAAGTTTCTCCATCAGAGCCCCAGAAAGAACCAGCTGTGTCCAGATCTGAACTCCAGACTTCTAACTCCAGACTTCTAAGCTCTGAAACTATGGAAGAATACACTTCAATTATTCTAAGCCACCAAATTCTGGGATAATTTGTCATAGCAACTCTAGGAAACCAGTACAACTTTCCATTGCCTTAGAATAAAATCTGATCTGGAATTAACATTACCTGTATGGAATTAACAATTACCAGTCCTTATATAGAAGTTACTATGTGCGAGGGGCTGAAGACCCCATTCTTGGCAAAGGAAAACACCCCCAGAAAAGAGGGGGGGAAAGAGAAATAAGCTGAGCAAGGTGGAATAAAAACAATTTAGCTAGCTTACTTTTAAAGTGATGATTGAATTACTTGTCTAGGCAGTTTCTGCTTTTACTGGAAGCCTGGCATGTAAGGGATACAGCTTGCAAACACCCCTGCTGTGTCTGTAAGCACTCTGAAGAACAATAGTTGTAGCAGAAGCTGCATGCAAGGCCTGGGAAGGAAGATTAACCAAGCCGACCCCTGCCCAGTTAACAGTCAACCACCTTCCAGAAGCAAATACCCATTTGTGGGAATTTGTATAATGGCCAGGGCAGAGATCAAGGGAATAGCTTGAACCCTGAGATATGGGCAGGAGGACTCATACCCTAACCATGGGGGGAAACACCTCCAAGGGTAGAGAATGTGAAAATTCCTCTTTTCCACCAATTCTTCAGAGGAGCCTGATGCTGTCAGGGTGTCTGCTATGCAGAGAAACTAGAGGAGTTTAACCTCCCCCCAAGGGGTCTGTATGAATGACTACAAACAGGAGGCTGCCCCCTCACAAGGCTCAGGTTCCAGGTTTCTCAAGGCTGCCGAAACCCTTAAAGTTAATGATTATAGACAGAATAAGAACTAACATGCATATTCATAGAAACTGCTGATGTTTTTGTTCCCTTCTTCAGCTTATCCCCCTGACCAAATAAGAAAATCGCTTATCCCCTTGACTCAATAAAAGCTGAGTGGAAAAAGCACTCAGAGCCACTCGCTGAAGCCCCACAAGCTAGTAGTGGACCCATATGGCCACCCTTTAAAGCTCTATTCTGTGTGTCCTGTTTCTTTATCTCTCGCCCCTTTTACTTTCATTATTCCCAACCGATCACCACTGTTTCCACAGGTCTTAAAGCAACCTGCCCCTAGGGCAGGACCCCGGCACTTTATGTGTTTTCTTTCATTGAATTCTCAGAGAACCCCTATGAGGTGAGTGATATTTTTATTTCCAGTTTATAGTTGAGGATGTCAAGAAACAGAAAGGCTAAACAACAGGTAGTAAGCTACAGAGTTGCTGCTCAGACCCAGATGGTCTTGCTCCAAGACCCATCAAACTATTCTGCAATAATATCCATCACCATGTGATGCACTTCACAGCCTGTGCCTCCTCTCACACCCTTCCCTCCCTCTGGAGCAAGAAACTCAAGTCACATCAGTCTTGTTAATGAGAACATAGGGCCTCACGTTACTATCTAGGGCCAGGCTTGCAAATGTCACAACAGACCTGTGATGTAATCTGTGGGAATACACACAGAGATGTGGGGAAATCAGGTGAGTTTTCTTTCTTTTTCATTTTAGATTAATATATGGGCACAAATGATTAGGTTATACTGATTGCATTGTTAGGTAAAGTACCAGTCATAATTGAGCCTTTCACCCAAGAGTTGTGCCATATACCCCTACATTGCACCCCTTGAATGAGAATTTACCAAACCCCCTCCTTCCTCCCCCACTCCTCTCCCTCCTCCCTCCTACCCCCCGTCTGGAATTTAATTGTGGTGTTCTCATGTGGAAGTGTAGTTGGTCATCTACTAGTTTCATATTAGTATTGAGTACACCGGATGCTTGCTTTTCCATTCTTGTGATACTTTACTTAGGCGAATGTTCTTAATATAGGGAAAATGTATAGTTCAACATACACTGAAGCTACCCAGAGAAAGAGATGCATTGGCTCATGTGAAGACTCCCACCCATAATGATACAACCTGTCTGAACTGAGGATAGTGGGTTCATTGGGAAGCTCTCTTCTCAGACAGAGTTTTTATGCCCTTTTAGTTCTTCTCAACTATTCTAAAGACTCAGCCCCCTCCCTACCTGCTCACCAAGTGCAAGAAGCTGCTAACACCCACAGAAGATCATTTTTCCTGAAGTAGACACTCCTCTTCAACTAGCTTTGGACCTATCTGAGTCCTATCAGGCTTCAGTTTGGTCCAGAGACCATTCAGTGTACTTGTTTGATTTCACTTCGTTATTCAGAACTCAGTGTAGTCACTAAAATCCAATTAAAATTCTACATTAATTGACTTTTTCTTAGATCCCTTCCCTCAGAATCCTCTTCAAAGCTTTCATAACACCAAGAAGTATAGTATCAATATCCAATTAGGTTAGTGCATTGTAGACCACATACTGTGGTCCAAACCCCAAGTTAGGTACCAAAATTAAAGATAGAAGGAGACTGTTAAATAGAATTTTGTGGAATGAACTGCAAGTTGGTAAGCTTGGCGCTTTTCAACTTAGTCTTAGAGTTATAGATGGCATGTCCTATCTCCTTCACTAGATTACAAGTTCCTAGATCCATGGAGAATTGTGGTTTTCCTCTCATATCTATGCTGGTATTTAAACAGTAATGCTATATAAGATGAGTAAAATAATGATTGCATTAAGAAGCATTTCCTATGAGGCTTTTCCCCCAAATATGTATTATTGACAAATATCAAAACATCAGTTTCCTTTCCTCTTTAGTCAATTGGATGCTAGACTGTGCAGACGTTTTCATAGACAACAGATGTTCTTGTTGAAGTCTATATTTCGTTAACTCTTGTTTCTTCATTAACATTCTATAATAGAGTTTGCAATTTAGAATCACCATATGTAAATACTTCATCTTTATACCTCCTAACTCCCCAACATCTCAAAGTATTTTAGTTTCCACATCTATTATTCTCGTCCCTCTTTGGAATATGCAAGAGACATGTGGTACCTTCTATGGTAATACCCTTAATATTTTATTGCAGTCATTTTTGATCTTTCAGACAATTAGATTGAAAGCACAGTGAAGGCAGAATGAAGCTTGACCACTGTATTCCCCCAATGCAGAGCACAATACCTGCCACTAATTTATTCCTTACTGCATTTTTGCTAAGTAATAGTTTATCTCTATTGAGATGAATGAGTAGTGAATGAGTAGGGAATGATACTTCATAATAGATTGTACAAAATCATAGAAACATTATCACTCAAAGGTCAGACCCAGGTGAGCCATTGCACCCAAGGAAAAGATGAACTCTAAATCAGGCTCCATAGAAGCTCCTAGTCTATAGAATTCATTAACAGAGGCAGACAGTTCAATCCAAGCCATGCCAATAACTTGCTCTGTGTCTTAGGACAAATACTTAACCTTGCTGTGTCTCAGGTTTCACATCTGTGAAGCAATGAAATAAATGTCTCTATATCATCAGTTGTTATGAGGACAAAATCAGACAATTCATGCTCAGAGCTCAACCCATAAGTGCCCAGTCATCTCTTGTTCATAGCAGTGGTCTCTGTATTTATTGCTACTCTCCCTTAGGCATTTTCTTTAGTCATGAAATAATGCATTAAACACAAAACAAAATCTTCAGACTACCAGATACTGAACTGATTGAAAATAAATATAGGGGAAAATCAAAATGAGGCATTTGGATTGTGAAAATATGGAATGCATGAGGACCGCGTGTATTGTCTAGTTAAGCTCTGATGATTCTGATAGTTTGTGCTTTTCAAGTATAAATGAGAAGGGTTCGCTTGATAATTGCTCTTCTCATGAACAGAAAACTGACCCAAGTGCACAAACACTGGAGTGAAAAGTGATGACTTGGCTCATTAGTAGTTGGTTTTACAGGCTCAACGGAGGGGGTTGAGGACACCACATGTTCACACCTGACCTGGGCAATTTCTCCAAGCAATTTGTGAAGGTGCAGAAGCGAAGGGCCCAAGGCTCCAGCCTCTGATCAACTTCTTTTTTGGAACAGTGTCCTTGACAGTCATGCTTTCTTGCCAGTTGAGATTCAGAAGAAGAAATATGAGTCTTGGGTGCCCTGCATGACAAGACAGGCTGGCCTGGAGCTGGGTACTCTCCAAGCATCAGTTTCTTCTACTGTGAAACAATTTTAATAATTCCTACCTCATAAGGTTGTTTTGACAATGAAATGAGCTATGTCTAAAGATAATTTTCAAGTATCGTAATCACACTGCAGATGTAGATTATTATTTGTTAATTTTTTAAAAAATTTATTCGGGAAGGATGTACAATCTCCTGAGTATGTTGCAAGCAAAGGGCTTCTTGTTTGAATTTTAATCATGCTTTCAATCTCCAAAGCAGCTATGCTAATTGCTATTAAAATACAATGTTCTTAAACAAATGTGAAAAGCTTAGCTCCACATTGAGATAAAAATTCAACATTAGAAAAAATTTCAGTTGATGATTGTATTAAATATGTATCAATGAATTAGAAAAGATATCAGAATGATGACAACTAAATTAGAAACTAAGAATTTACTGTGCTACTGAGATGGTGTTCAAATTGCCTCTGAAACACATATAATGGCATCATGAAAATCAAGTATCTATGGAAACAGCTGCATGTTAATATTTGAAACAGGCAATAATTTCTTTTATCTGTCCAGTTCTCCAAAGTGTCAGCATCTTCCAACATTTGCAATAATGAAATATAGTTTGCATTTTCAGAACTGTATTTACTGTGAAGCTAATGAAGGTTATGCCTCAAGGTCCCTCCTTGGCAAGGCTTATCCCAGGACCTCAGAGGGCCCCAAACAAGTTAAATAGCTATGATTTTATCAGTTTTTCTTGAAGAGGATTCTCCTCTTCTGCACCTGATTTAAGTTTCAGGATCCACAAAATTTGGATCAGTCCACTACCCTTACAGTAGACAGAATGTCCTCTACCCCATATAATTTCAGAACCAAACTCTTCACCATATAAAGACCTATCTCCTCAGACACAGATGCCAGGCTGAAATTTGACATGTTCTGCATGTTAGTACAAATATTCCAGGAGGGAAACTTACAATGTAGAGGTCTTTTCCATAGTAGCATACCTAGTTACCCAAAAGACATGTGCCTTTTTAGCATATTGGAGCAGTATTTTGGTAGCTTTTATAACACTAACCCTGTCCCCCTCACCAAATATAGCATGTATATTAGGAGATTTTGATGTCACCTTATGAAAAGAATTTTTCAGAATTGGGAACATAGCTGGGATTTGTCTGATGGCTAACAGAAAGTGACGGAGACTTTCTGTGACTTCTGATCTTTGAATGTTAGACTGGGAAAATGTCTGAGAGAATCTTAACAGTATTTATAGTCAACTTAATTGCTTCTCTGACAGCAAAGTCAGA
The DNA here is from genome assembly GCA_963574655.1 of Perodicticus potto. Classification (NCBI taxonomy): domain Eukaryota; kingdom Metazoa; phylum Chordata; class Mammalia; order Primates; family Lorisidae; genus Perodicticus; species Perodicticus potto. Next base: position 54,327 of record CAUYRH010036196.1, on the reverse strand, counting down.
CAGATCTGGGCAAAGAGTATAATGATAGTAACTATATGCTTCAGCTCTTCTATCTGTTAAATTGGAGTAATCCAGGGTGCCTTGTTGAATCACTGTGAGTCTGATTTGAAATAAGTGCTTGTGGCTTGACTAAGTGAGAGACTGGCTTCATCAGGTTCCCCTTGCCCACCCCTGCAGCGCTCCTAGTGTCCCCAGAGTTAAGATTCTTGCTTCTATGATGGAATGTTCTTGCACCTGCCTTCCTCACAGTCTGTGTGCTCCTCAGGACAGAGTCGCTTTCAGCATCCAGCAACACACTCAGAGTCTGCCATATATCAGCACGATTACTGTTTACTGAAGGAAATTGAATTGAATAGACAAATAGAGTCCAATATGCATGCTCTTTGGGTATGCAATGGAAGGCAGTGAGATGTGTAGGGCAACATTTGCAAATATGTAAACAGGAGGACTTGCAGGGTGGACATTATTTCCAAAGGAGTGATGAATTTTAAAAAGGATTTTCAAGAGTGCAGATAAAATTATAAAATTCCTGCCTTCTTCTCTCACCTCTGCATTGTTCTTGTCCACTGGCTGTGGAGGTGGGTGAAATGCTGATCAATGCTCCTTTTCTAGACCTTGTAAACAGTTTCCCATTGGTTGTAAAGAGCAGAAAACCACCATGGCCACAGCTGTTAGCTCCAAAGTAGTGTCACCTTCTACATCCACCCTGGCAGAATACGGCCAATGGCCACTTTCTGGACAGCCCTAAAACTCATAAATGGACAGTGGTGTGCTGCTGTTTAGAAACCCAGTATCTCCATAACTGTGGTTGCTAGGAACAAAACAAAAAAAAAAGGCTGAGAAATAAGCTCTGTCCACCCTTCACATTTTAAATCTTACAGGGATGTATCTAATTGACAAAACCCAAATCACAGCCAGAGTTTCAAGGAATTGGGGAAATAGAAGCATTGGCTTTTATGTCTCTCCAATTCAGAAAGGGACACTGACAGCCTTTTTACTTTTTCAACTGCCATTCCTGGTAAGAAGTTCGTTTTACATGATGACCTACTTTACAAAGGCATATACTGGTATACATAAAACAAATTAAATATCCACAAAACAGTACTTACCTTTATAGTCATTGGAACCTGAAGTTTTCTGTTTTATGCTATTTCATTTTTGACTGTTTCAAATTTGATTGCAGGCCCATGAATGTGTCACAAACTTCAATTTAGGAAAGACTGTAATGACTGTGGGTGGAAGGGGCATGGAGATCCTTGCCCAACATGCACATCACAGGCCTCTAAGCCCCATTCCAGCTGGATCCCAGTAGGCTCTAGTCTCTCTGGTTGGAGATGTGAGCTTGTGAGTAATTCTGATTCTTCAGGATCCAGGACCCCACGAGGCAACATCCCAAGAGCAGGGCATCCCTCATCCCTTGGGTGAGGGATAGATTTGTAAAATCCCAAATGCATGAGTGAGGCCGTCTTTCCAGGAGCCAGGAAAGATTAGTACAGTTGATTATAAAGCACAGAAGACAAGGGAGATGGAGAACCCATCCAAAGATGATACCAAACAAATAAATGGTTCTCTGATTGACAGAGAGCTAGCTGCATCCACAGATGGAGGGGCAGCGCTGGAAGCCTCTGGGATGTACATGTATCATCAAGGGTATTCAAATGAGCACTGGCTTTTGTGCCAAACTTACCAAATTCTCAGATCTGGTTCTGCCGCTTGTAGAGTTGTTAGATCTCCTGGGACCATCTATAAAACAAGATAACACCTACTTTGCAGTATGTCCTCAAATGATATATGCTATCTCTCTGGATTCATTTTTCTTACCTATTAAGCAGGCTTGCTTGTTTCACTGGGTAGCTGTGAGGATCAAATGAGATGCACGGTGTGACCACGGTCACACATAATAGGTGCCAATAAACGTTAGTTGTCCCTCCTAGTCATAATCCCAATCAACCACCCGGCTTTCCATATTTCTTAATTTCTTTGTTTTTTGACAAATCCAGAATGTGGTGATTTAAAACCATAACCATTTAGTCAGCTCACAGTTCTGTAGGTTGGCTGGAGAGTTCTGGCCTGATCAGCTCAGCTGATCTCAGCTGGGCGCTTTCATGTGTTTGCAGTGAGCTGGGGATTCTGATGCTGCTGGATGGTGTGAGACAGCCTCACTCATGCATCTGGGATTTTACAAGACTCTACTAGGGCATCCAATCTCTGCCACGGGGCCTCTTGCCCTGTACCAAGCTAGCTCAGGTATATTCATTCATATGGTGGGGGGAGGGGAGGGCTCAGGGTTCCAGGTATTGCAAGAAAAAACCTAACCCACAATGTATGGGCACTTTTCAAGCCTCTGCTTATGCTGTATTTGCCATTGTTTCTTTGGCCAAAGAAAGTGACTTGACCAAGCCAAGAATCAATGTGGGAGGCACTACCCAAGCAGAATTACAAAGCACATATTTTCAAGCAACCTACCACATGTAAATAAGTTTGGGTTGCCTCTGATTTCCTTCTCCAAAACACTATAGGACAGTGGGCAAAACAAACACCTATCCATTGGATCACAGGAACCAGGAGAATGTTGTTATTGTAGGTAGTTGCGATGTATCAGAAAAGACAGAGCATGGAACTGAATGCTCTAGTATCAACTTCTGTTTGATTGTGAGGGCTTAAAATGTAAAAGAAATATGGAGAAGGAAAGGAGGAGAAGAAGAGACACATTTAGCATTTATTTTGAGTGCCCCTTACATCACCTAGAGATGTCATTTTCACATGAGATGCTTTATGAGAAGCTGGTTTGCATTCCCCTTTCACAGACAAATTGCTGCAAAAGCAAGATAACTCAGGTAGAAAATGGATCAAAAGCTTGTCCTTTTTACTCCAGATCAAAATGGCCTCCTTATAGGTAGCATGAAGACCAAGATGGTAAATTTCTTGGGCCTCACTTCTGTGGTTTCCCAAATGCCAACCAGAAAAGAATATTTTGATTTTAAATAAAGTACTTTCACTCCCTCAGTACAAAACAGGCTTATAAATATGAACTGGTCCCTAAGAGAATATTAAAGTATCATCCTTTGGTTCCATTGATAATTTAAGAAATGTCATTTTCCACAGGCAGAGAACTATTCCAAAATAGATATTTTATACCTTTTTATTTTTTTAAATGTTGTCTTAGTTCTGGTTTTATTATTGTTACTTGTCGATGTTTTTGTCCTTACAAAGCAAATGAATCAAACTCTTAAGTTTTGATGTTTCCTTATGCATGTGTGTGTGTGTGTGTGTCTATTGAAGATTGATCCCAGCCCTGTTGACAACTGGAACATAAAGATTTAGCAAAATATGCATGATGAGAAACAATAATAGACTATCTGCTTTGACTCATATTCACTAAAATCTCTGTTTTCCAGAAATATTGAAGAAAGTGGTGTTATATATAATTGAATATGCCAGTTACTGAAAAGTTACCTTATAGATCAGTTGTTCTGTTTATCCCCAGGGTTCATAGACACTTTTAGAGCACTATCATAATTGTACCAAGGCTTGAAAAACCTCTCTCTCACCAGAGGCTGTGTTGTCTCAATCTTATAAGCTCATCTGTGTGTTCCACATTTGCCCTTGTCCCACCCATTCACCATTCCTTAATCTCTTAAAGGTACAACTTGGAGAATGGGCACAGTGGCTCATGCCTGTTACCCAGCACTCTGGAAAGGCGAGGCAGGAAGATCACTTGAGCTCAGGAGTTCAAGACCAGCCTGAGCAAGAGTGAGATCCCATCTCTCCTGAAAATAGAAAAATTGGCCAGGTGTTGTGGCCCATGTGGCCACTTGGAAGGCTGAGGCAGGAGGATCACATGAGCCCAGGAGTTTGAGATTGCTGTGAGCTGTGATGCCAAGACACTATAGCCTGGGCAACGGAGTGAGAAACTGTCTCCAAAAAAATAAAAAGAGAGAGAGAGATGCAATTTGAATCATTTAACTGATATGTATTGATTGAGCACCTACTATGTTCCAGACACTGTTTAATATACTAAGGATACCACTGGGTATGAAAGATAAAATTTCTGCTTTCATGGACATATGGGGAGATGATAGGAGATAAAGAATAAGCAAATGAACACATGAATACGCATGAACATATGATAAAGAGTCAAAAAAAGAAACTGGTGAGGTAACTGAGAACTAGAATGCTACTACAGATAGGAACATTGATGAACTGAGGCCTAAAATGAAAAGGGAAAACTAAGCAAGGAACTGAGGAAAGAACATTCCAAGCAGGAGTGACACCTAATGCAATGGCCATAAAGTTGGAACAAGCTTGCCAGGCTCACAGAACAGAAAGATCCATGGGATAAATAATGGAAAATGAAGCCAGAGCACGAATTTGAGGTGTGTTAACTTCTGACTACTGATTTTTTTAATCCAAGTGGAGTGGATTGATAGATGGAAGGTCAAAGACAGTACAAGACCAATGAAGGACGTCTAACTTCTGTCAGGGAGGGCTTTCCCAGAAGAGGCAGTATGTGAGCTGAGTTGTGTGTGCTCTTGTCTTCCACTTGTTCAGTGGGCTTTCACTGGAAGGATAATGGTTTCCAGTAGAGGAAATCATACAACTGCCAGAAGCAATGATGATGCAACATATTGGAGTTGTGAAGTTGGCAGTTGGATATATGAGTTAAGAACAGAAGCTAGGATAGAAACCTTCTCCAGAGTGGATTGACATTTATATGCTATGAAGCCATTTACCTGGATGAAGTCATTGAGCAAGGGAGTACAGACAGAGAAAGGCAGGGACTGCAGTACTGAACTCCAACTTTCAAAGGTGGCTAACAAGGAGAAATAACCAGCAAAAATACTAAGAAGGTTAATAATAATAATGTTTTTAAAACCACCACCACAACAATAAAACTAGAAGACTGGAGAGTTTAAGGATCTGAAGCTGAAGATGGAGCAGAGTAGTGGGTGGGTGACTGCCTTCTGCAGCTATTGAAGATTCGAGAAACATAAGAACCCAGAAGTGGCCCATTTTTCCTGGATGTACAGACATGAGACAGAAAGCAGAAGGTACTGTATGATTCCATTGGATGAAAATCAGAAGCAGGAAGGACTTATCCATGACACTAGAAATCCTGATTCCCCAACAGCTCAAAGCATGTCAGTTTTCACATTTATTATACTGGTATCTGTTTGGAATATGCGAGAGACACATGGTGCCCTTTGCGAACTTTCATGGTAAGGCCCTTACTATCTTATTGCCGTCATCTGTGATCTCTCACACAACTAGACTGCAAGCACAGTGAAGGCAGAATGAAGACTGACCGTTGCTCTCCCTGGCTCAGAGCACAGCACCTGCCTCTAACTCATTCCTTGCGATGAATTTGTGTTTGCTAAGTAACAGTTTATCCCACACATGAATGAGCAGTGGATGGTATTTCACAGCAGATTATACAGAGTCATGGAAAAGATTCTGACTTGGGAGTCAGCCCCCGGTGATCAATTGCACCCAAGGAAAGGATGAGCTCTAAATCGGCCTCCACAGCACAGAGCCACATGTGCAGAAATCACTAGTGAATCCAGATACTAGAGTTCACATCCAAGTGCTGCCCCTTCTTTGCTTTGCATTTTACAAACAACTAACTAACCTCTGCATATCAGTTTCCACATCTTGAAACACTGACAATAAACATAACCACGTCATCCTTTATTGTGACTCCTGTGCAGTGTTCCCTAAGAGTATTGCTGGTAATGGTTTTTGTCAATATGTCTTCTCTTCTCTTAGGCATTTTCTTTATTAGTAAAATAATGTATTTCCTACTCTTTGTAGGAGTGGTGTCTGGATGAGAACACAAGGGGCTGCTGGGGTACTCTCAAGTTCTGCTTCTGGGTCTAGGTTGTGTTTATGAGAGTGTATTTAGTTTGTGGAAATTCTGCACATCTGTGATATGTACACTTTTCCCTAGTAATTTATACTTCAATATAAATATGAAAAAGATCTTTCAATGACTCCCCATAGCTTTTAAGATGATGTTAACATTTCCCAGCCTAGTACACAAGCCCCCTTACAACCTTGTCTAATTCTATGTCCAACTATTTGAAGCTCTGTGAATATAAATCATCTATGTTGTATCATCATTGCTTCTGTCAGTTGTATGATTTCCTCTACTGGAAACCATTATCCTTCCAGTGAAAGCCCACTGAACAAGTGGAAGACAAGAGCACACACAACTCAGCTCACATACTGCCTCTTCCAGAAAAGCCCTCCCTGACAGAAGCTAGACGTCCTTTACTGGGCTTGCACTGTCTTTGACCTTCCATCTATCACTGCATTTCCCCCCCTCTGCTGCCCTGTTCACTTCTCTGGAGCTGGGCAAGGGCAACAACATGTTCTACAGTAAATTGCATCATTTGAGGAAGAGTTTGAAAACATATTTGATGAATGATTATTGGAATAAGTGAATGAATTATGTTATAATGGAATCCTTTTCAAATTATGATTCTAGAGACATGCAAATGTGAAGAGGTAGAGCTGTAAATTCTACAGTAATGTATTACATGGGTTTCCCTAACTATGTGCGTCAACACCTGCAGTACCTGATTAATTCCCATGTAACCCTAGTGCAAAGTTTCCTGCTCAGCAACACTTTTCTAACTGGAAGCAACACTTTTATTAATATAATACTTCTAAATAATCCAAGCAAGGAGATGTGTAACTCCATAATCAGTAGTCTAATACTAACGTGCAATAACTAACATGACAATGACTATTTGTTAGCTCAGCAACACACCAGAGATACCCAGGAAGTAAACAGTTATTGAGCTCCTGCTGTATACTGTACTAGACCTGTGCCAAACCTGAAGAAGTATAAGATTCACCAGACTTTTGACTTCAAAGAGCATATTAATAATAACATCAATAGCTAAATATTATTGAAGCCTTCCTATGTGCCAAGGCTACATTGTCCAGAATGTCTTTCTTCCTTTCATCCCTCATACACAATCTATCGCATCAAATCCAAAATGGGCCTAAACCCCATCCACCTCTGTCCACTGATACCAGGCTTCAAGCCCCTGTCTTTTCTTACGGGACAATCAGAACAATCTGATTGGAGTCCTTTCTCCAGTCTTGCTTTTCTATAATGCCATTTTCAAATCAGAAGTGAGAATGACCTGAAAAAGAAACAAAGAACAAACATCTCTACATTTATAACGCTAATGGCTGCCCACCAGGGTCAGTGAATTCCAACGGGTGGAGCCCAGGCAATATCATCGAACGAGAGGTCATCTGAGATAAACCTGGAAGGATGAATAGATTTACCAAGATTACATCAAAGAACATTCATGGCTGAGCTGGAGATTATTCAGAAACTCACAAAGATGTTATTGTCCTTGCAGTAAAGATCCTGGATTATCATTTAATGGAGAACAAAAGATAAATCAAAATATATTAGGATACAAAAATTAACAGGAAAATATACCCAATCAAGAGATTTCAGAGCAGAGCCAACGTTGCTTCCCATAAACTTGGTGACCCTCAGAAACACACCCTCCAGAGAGAATGACCCTATTAAAATCCTGACCCTTTTAGTTACTTGTGATGTGACCTTAGGCATGTTCCTAAACTTCTCAGAGGGCCTTACCATGAAAGTCAGCAAAAGGCTGAGCTTAGCCAGGATCTATACCAAGCCTGCCTGAATCCAAAATGCTTCAATCTTTGTATTTCTGAACAGCACCAAAATTCATGGGGTCTTAGACCAACAACAAACAAGCAGGAATATATTGAGACTTTCAAGCTCCTTGTTGGGTCAATCTAAAGAGAACCTACAGAATATGCTTTTAGGGGGCCATAAAAACTGACTGTGGTCATTATTGGGGTGACTGTTACCAGAGGGGTGTGTTGAGTTCAGAGATAAGGAGAGAAGTCCCACAAAAGTGAGGGCAGGGCAGGAAATAAATGGGCACAATATGGCAACCAGTGCATGTTTGTGGAGGGAACAGATTAATAAAATATAGATACCTGGTCCAGGCCAGCATCAAGTACCTTGCTCTGAGAGGAGGGCTGCAAAGCAAAGAGCCTGGGGTGATGGCGAGTGACTGCAAAGGCAGCCTGGTGTAGGAGTTGTGTGCTCGGCTGTGAAGCTGGGCTCTGGATTTAGACCCTACCTCTGTTCCTTCCAGTTCTGACTTAGGACACTGACTTAACCCCCTAATCTCATCTGTGAACTGGGTACAATAATAGCATCTACCTCACAGAGCTAAAGCTGGGTAACATGAAAAGAATCAGGTAGTGCCCAGCACATTGTAACACAGCCCAAACGATTGTCAAGTTCACTGGCAAGCATGCTCTGCTTCAAGCATTGTTTTCAGACTCAATTGTCTATTGGTCTGCAAGCTACTGAGCTTTTAGAGAGGGGACATCAACCAAAAAAAGTAGGGAAATTGAATAGACATGATATGCAATTGTAGTACACAGTGAAAAACCTCCAGTCACACTTTTAATAATTCTTTAAAAAATTAAAAATTTCTGTTGTCAAAATCTCGACTCTAGCATTTGATTTTATATCTGAAGGGACGTTTATGAAATTTTCACCCAGAGCTATTTCTGAGCACAGGGAAGCAGAAGCTGTTGTTTAAATGGCCCCAGCTACTCAGGAGGCTGAGGCAGAAGGATCACTTGAGCTCAGGAATTTGAGGCTGCTGTGACCCCTGATGATGCCACTGCAGTCTAGCCCAGGCAATAGAGCAAGACCCTGTTTCAAAGAAGAAAAAAAATAATCAAAGTAGGCCAAGAGAGTTTCTACCACACTGGGACGTTGTAAGTGATGGTTCAAAGGCTTGTACAGGTTTCAATGGGGTAAAAGGAGGCAGGCGTACATGGTAGCGGAGGATCTAGGGGAATTTCATGGAATTGTGTCGCTGCAGTAGACCTCGTAGAGAAGGCTTCCTGAGTGCAGATCCACCACCGTCAAAGGAACGTACAACCCCTCTGCGTAGCTGTGGGGCTAGTTTCAGTGATGAGCACATGCCTCATTCCTGAGATTTGGACAGTTGGTCTCTGTCTTGCTCTAAGTCTGGAAAATAAACCCTCTAGAAGCCTCACTTGGTTTCCATTCTGTTGTCAGCCCTGATAGCCTTCCAGGGCCTTGCCTGCTGCTGACAGTACAGACCATCCCAAGGTCACCTGCCCACATTTCTAGCCTGGCTTTGCTCCTGACTTACCGTCACAGTGCTTGTCAAGCCACCCACATTCGCTAGACCTCTCTGATAAGACCACTCCCACCTCTCCCCCTTGTCACCTCAGAGGCTACGGCTGTAAGCACCCCCATGAATTCCAGGATTGTGCCTGCCTTGTTCACCCCCATATTTGCAGTGTCTAACGTGGGGCCTTGTCTACAGTACAATCTCAGTAAAAGTGTGTTGAATGAACAAGTGAGTTCACTGAAAGGCGGTATTCTGTGGCCTCCGCACCTGCTGTTCCCAGTGCCTGGAGCACGCTTCACTTGCTTTCCACGGGGCTGGCTCCTTCTGTCCTTCAGGTCCCTGCTTAAATGTCATCTTCTTGAGGACCCCTTCATTGATCATTTAGCCAAAGCAGCCTCTAAGTCACCCAAGTCCCCACAATGCCCTATTTATTGTCTCCAGAACATGAGTCCTAAAAGGCAAATACATGTCTGCTTGTTTTCTCCTGATTCTCTGTGCCCTCCCCACCATACCACCTACCCCTGAATTTGGTAAATACATAAAGGGTGAATTAGGATCTAAGATTGAAAAAAGAAAAAAAAGGAACATGGGCTTAGGTCTTCACTGTGAACTTAACGTGATTTCGGGTCTCCGGATATACTGATTCTCAGTATCTCTGCAGGTTAAATAGGATGCAAATAACAATTTACTCACTCTTATAACTCATGCGAAGTTTCAAATAGCCAGTGGATGTGAGCACTTGGCACGCTACATAGTGAGCGATCAATGAGCTATTGTCCATAAAGGCAGAATAAGTTGCTCCCCAAGGCCTGCACCTTGGCTGCAGTTAAGGCTGCTTTGCCTGCAATAGACAGAGGGTGGAGGTGAGGGTAATGAGAGATCTCTTGGGTTTTTAGGAACCTGAGAGTAGCCAGTTCTTCCTGAAGCTGTTCAGAAAGAAACCCTGCTGGTGTGTGTGAGCCCAGACATGCCGCCTAGGCCACTGGGCTGCCCTGCTCACATTTTCTGCCCACTTAAGTATTTTCATAACATAAATGTTCTCACTCCCTTGCTGTTTTTACCTTGGCTTCCTTGGGGTGTACTATAGCAGTTAGTGCCCATGAACCCATTTTCATGCCACAAATCAACTGTGTTATGTGAGATAAAAGGGGCACCCAGACAGGAGCCACTGACAGGACTTTGAACCAACCCAGGGTCTCTTTTCATGCAAATGGAAAAGCCCAGGGGGAAAAAGATGGGCAGAATGTGAGCGCAAAGCCCACCCATGGCCACAGTCTGGCTCCAGGAGAGACTCTTGTACTTCTGATCTCCAAAACCAGAAAAGGATATATTGTGCCCCAGCAGGAGTTAGGAATTGCATTAAAGAGAAAACTTTCCGATTTTCTTTTTGGTAGTGTTTTCAGGAGATTTGAATGATGTTTCTAAGCAATGAACAAATCTGAGGGAAACAAAAGTGTTGAAAATGGGCCTTTATAAGCAGACTCTAGGCAAACTCCCATCGTCTTGCAGAAAATGCTTTACAAATGGAGGAGCCGGGATAGCTGCCAGCACCACAAGTAGCTGGGGAATGGCAAGCCTGGTTGCTGAAGAATTTTGCTATTAACTTTTTTATTTGCAATATCTTCCATGAAAGCATTGGTAACATGATACTTGAGAATCGAATGAGGGTTGTCACTTAAAGACTCTGTTTAACAAATAGCTCTTGAATGTGCTGTCCCAGGACAGTACCAGCCACTCTGGAGGATACAGTCCTGAGCGGGACAGCCCCTGACTGCTGTGGGTTCACATGTTTGTTTAGGAAATATTTATTTAGTACCTACTACTCTCAAGCACTGAGGAAGGTCCTGAAGATGAATAAAATAAAGAGAGTCACTGTCTTCAAAGCATTTATAGTCTTATAATGAGAAGCAGACAAACAGGTGTGATGAGGATTTCAAGAGGGGAAGACTGGGCTTAGAAGGTTCTGAATTGCAGGACAGTTCTACCTAGATCTCTCCAGGGAGAAAACAAAGAGCATTAAATGACTTTAAAGCAGAGCCCTGCAGGATGAGTGAAGAAAATGTGAAGGACTGGGAAAAGATTTATGAAGACCCAGAGTTTAAACGGTGATTGGAGATTTTAAAGAAGTAAAAGAACTTCATTGTGCTTTTAGCCAAGAGTGAGAGGGAAGGAAAGTGGTGTAAGGAGTGACTAGAATCTGAAACAGTGGCCAAGAGGTATTATAAGGAGTTTGAAATTTCTCTGAACAGCAGAATTTAAATTTGGGGATTGGATCAGAACTAGGAACTATGTTGAAAACAAGTCAGGCAGGCTCTGAGACTGGCCTGCCCAAAGGAACACAGATTTGAGCCATCAAAGACAATGCTTGTTCTATGATCACATAAGGGACCAACTGTAGCCTTCCTAGTTCCCGTTTATTTACTCCTGAGTCACTTCCCAATCCCAGATTTGTTCACAGGTAAAATCTCACTCTCCCTGCCTGAATTCAGGTCTGCACGCAACCCCTTTAGGACTGCAGCTGCGTCTTCTGGTGCTGAACTATACACACCCTGTGCTCACTCCCAGAACCAGTAGCTGTCCCACTCACCCCATCCCAAGGCTTTTTGTGTGACTGCGGATAGATGCCCTGCCTGTGCACAGGTGCCTGTGGAAACCCTCCCCTCTGTGCAGCCTAAAATGAGATATGCATGAGGCATAAGGTTAGGCAAGGACCATGATTTGCTTAGTGACAGCAGCCCAAGGATGACCAATAAATGGGTTTCATTTTCTTTGTTAATTCTGTTTCATTGGTAAAATCTGCCAGTGCAGTTTTTGGAGGTTCAGCTAGAGGCAGTGTTCAAGTCAATTAGTGATGTCTGCTATGGACAAATGAAGGGAAGCCAAGCAGCATATCCTTAAGAATCATTTTCTTTCCCCAATCTGCAGTAAGTATTAATACCTGCCTATTGGAAATCTATTGCGTTAGACATAAAGCACCATCCTTTATAAATCCAGAAACCCAGGAGTCCTCTTGGATACCACCCCTGCCCTCTTTCAGGCTCTTAATTCACACTAGTCTCCAAAATATCCATCCCACTTGCCCATGTCCCTCCACCTCCACTGCCACTCTCCTCCCCTGCCTGGACTATTGCGTTAACCATTTAATGCATATTAACAGCTTTCTCCATAATAACAGTTTCACTGAATCTACTTTTTTCTGCATTTCAGTTGCAATGATATTGAAAAAATCCAAATCTGATTATGTCTCTGATCCCCAAGCAAAACACTTTTGCTGCTTTTCATGACTCTTGAGATAAAGCCCCCAACAAAGCCCAGCATATCTTTCCCTCTCCTCAACCCACTCCACTCCACTCCACTTCCCTTGCTAGACTCTGGCCATGGCCTTCTGTTTGGTTTCTCAAACATTCCTTGCCATCTTTAATCGGCCCATTAAAGACTGCTCCCCTCCCTGAGAGTGTGCTCCACAAGCCCCAGCACACACAGACACACACACAGACACACACTCTGTGCATGTGCACACACTTCAACTAACTCATTGCTTACCTGTGTTAATCCCCGCATTGGGATTCTCATTGCACCATGCGTGTCTCTTTCATCGCCCCTGTTACAGAGGCAGTTGAATCACTATTTCCTCAACAACTTGGCTAATCTTTCTCTCACACCGGACCATGCAGGGATCATGACCTGCTTTGTTCACCACTGTACTTGAACTGCCTTTTGCAGTGCTTGCCCTAGAAACTGATACAGGAGTTCTGAGTAATGGTTTTCATAGCTACTGTATTCTCTTATAAATTTCACAAGAAGATAAATTTTTGATGAGGAAGAAAGTTAAATGAAGAATGTGTGAATTGTGTATCTACCAACACCCACCTTGCCTGTAAGTAAGAATACCATGGTGCGCATTTATGTGGGCAACAGATCAACATGGTAATTATAAATCAAAGGTAGACAAAGTGACAATTTTGATGAAATTTTCCATACATCTATTCAAATGGAGAGCATGTTAAAATACATCAATGTATATTTTAAGGTAGTTTAGTATTGTATATTGGGCGGTGCCTGTGGCTCAGTGAATAGGGCGCCGGCCCCATATACCAAGGGTGGTGGGTTTGAACCCAGTCCCGGCCAAACTGCAATAAAAAAATAGCCGGGCATTGTGGCAGGCACCTGTGGTGCCAGCTACTTGGGAGGCTGAGGCAAAAGAATCGCCTACGCCCAAGAGCTGGAGATTGCTGTGAGCTGTGATGCCACAGCACTCTACCAAAGGCAACAAAGTGAGGCTCTAGCTCTAAAAAAAAAAAATTCAACTGCACATTATTATATATTCTCTTACTTTAAAATGATTATTTGTGGAATGGCGGATTAGATAGGTAGGACCCAAATAAAGTCCTTTATTACAGAAATCAAATAACAAACATACAAGTATTTTGAAGGGCTACTCTTAGCCAGGTACCACTCTAAGTGTTGGGATTATTGTACTGAAATAAAGAGACACAATGTTTACCTTTGTGAAGCTTGTATCTCAATGAAATAGATAGACTACAAACAAGGTAAATAAATAAAATACAAAAGGTTAAATCATGATGCGAGCTAAAGAAAAAAAATACATAGAATAGGGAAGGAGCACTGAAGTGGGAGGACGGGAGTGCACGGCCACTTAAACAAGGGCATCAGGGGCGCCCTCGGGAGAAGGTAACTCTGGGGTATAGTCCTCAAGAAAGCGAGCCGCTTTCCTTGCTGTTATCTACAATTATTAATAAGCTGGGTTGCTTTAGTATCTTGAGATAGTTGTTTTTACCACCTATTCACTTATAAAATATCCCTTATGCATACCCAGATTTATTCACACACTTTTGTAGGCCTCGTGGAACACCACGGGCACTCCCAATGGATGACATTGCTTCATAGTGTCACTCGTTCCACATTTCAAACCCAAAGAAAAGATTCAGACCCACTGCCCTTGTTAGTTTTTAGGATGGGTCACTCCAGACCCTGCCCTGGGAGTGGCTGAGCCTCAGCTGTGGCAAAACTGCAGGAAGAGACTTCCTTGCCATCCCCTTGAGCAGTTTCCAGTAAGCATCTCAGGATTTTGCAGTTGAGGAATGAAAATCTCGGCCTAATGTTTGGAGAGATTCACGACCCCAGTCTAGGCTATTATTATTATGATGTTGTTTGAGGTTAGTGGTTCCTTACAGGCCCGCTTGATCTATTCCAATGTTTCGTATTCAGACCAGGCATTTGCTAACTCATTCACTGTTTGTGCATTTATTGAGCTCCCTTTATGGAAAGGATTATGCCGGGCCTTGGATATAAAAAGACATACTCAAAGAGCTCAGAGTTACATAAACAGAGAAGTACCATGTGGTATAATAAGTGCTGTGAGAAATATCTGTGCAAAGGGTCACAGTCTTGGAGGGAGTGAGTAACTCCTATTCTCCATCTACTCAGGAAATGAGATAAGCCCTGACATTTGAAGATGAGTAGGGGTCCATGTACTAGCCAAAGGAAATGACAAGGGAGAAAAGGGATGCTCAGCTGAAGAACAGCATCACACACTGTAACCACCTGCTCAGTTCAGTACAGTAGATATTCCATGACCGAGCTCAGAATAGAGGCTGTAAGGAGGAAAACAAGGCTTAGCCAAGCAAAGCTGCACTTTCCCATCCAAAGATACAACTGACTGATTGCACAGGTTTAACTTCAGACCAACTGCACCTAATAACCTGCTTTCCAGACACTTCTTCATATCAAGAGAGCCAATGCAGAGTCCACCTGTCTCAGAATCAGCTGAGTTCCAATAAAAGGAGACCCATCACAGAAGGGTACAGCTGTGAAGTTTCTCAACTTCTCATTTAAAAAAACAAAAGTACTTTGAGTTTGCATAATACCTGGTAGCACAAATTCCGGGCATCACTTGCATATTTTCACTGATTTCTTTTAACGGTACTATTCTGTTTGATTTTTATTTGTTTCCATTGAGGGTTCAATTAAGTAATCGTCCAGCATCATATGTGTCTTTGTTTAATACAGACATGCTGTGCACCTCTAATTTCAAAGGTAATTACATTTTCCACTTCTGAGAATTGGGCTTTGAGGGATTTTTTTCAGGAATGGATTTCTCTGATAAGGCGAAGGGAAAGCTCCCAACAGGCCCTGGAGTCCCTGCTGTGTGATGTGGGGAAATTATTATTTCTCTGAGCTGTATTTTTCTCATTTGTTAATAATCTACAGTGAGATATTCTTGCCAAAGAGTAATAGTGACCGTTACATGAGATTCTGTATGAAGCTCCACCGTAACTTAGGGCCTGGCCCAAGGTGGGTGCTCTCAGAAGCACGTAAACGGTAGTTGGTAAGGCGTCTCCTGTCATGCGGCCCGGATGCCTCTTAGTCACTACCTGTGAAACCTTCCTCCCAGATTTTGGCTGCCTTATTCCCTGTGTCTCTCTCCTTTGCCCAGAACTGAGCCAGTGTAGAGTATGTTCTCAATAAATACCTGTTAAAGAAATGAATGAATTAATTAATGTAATAATGAATGAAAAATATTTGAAACCTCACCCCTTTTTCAGGAATCCTCCCTCGGGAACTCCTTTTTATCTTCCTTAGTGAAAATGGTTTTTCCTTCTCTTATCTCCTGTCATAGGAATATCCTACCTCCTGCCTTAATTTAGAGTTCGTTATTTTCTAAAGAGTCATGTGGATCAGGTAAAAGGTGATTAGAAAGACATTTTATAGGGAGTAGAGCTGGGATCTCTACTTTAGGAGTCAGGAGAATTTGGTTTCAATGTGTTGCTATTTACAATCTAGGTGCTCATGTTGCTAGGTGACGAGTTTACTAAAATCATGCTTTTGCTTTATTCTGCAAGTATCCATTTCATAGAACTGTGGTAAAGGTCAAGTGTAAGAATGTGCCTAGCAGTGCTGAACGCAGAGTAGTCCAGCAGTTCTAGTCCAACTCAATCAACTGAGGAGCTTTTATAAACTCTACCTGCCTGTCTGCTCCACCCAGGGTCCAATTCAGTAGGTCTGGGAGGGCTGGGTCAGCTGCTCTTCATAAAGCTTCAGGCCATCCTGATGGGTGGGGTCAGAGCAGAGAATCCACGAGGCAGCCTCATAAATACGTCCACAGGCTTAATTTTCAGGGTGGAACATCTTCATAACCAGGTGCAGGTAAGGAATGCCTCTTTTCAGTGTCCATCTCTTCCCCATACTCAGGGCACCTTACATGCTGCAGCACCACCGTTTTATTCCCTTCCTAACACCAGCCCTTCATCTTTCTGCCACTGCAGCTCTGAGACATCACCCCAGCACAGCATTCACGAAAGCACGTTTCACAATTAGACACTTTCATACCCTGACCGTGGGCTCCCAGGATGTTTGTGAACCTTGTCTTCCAGCTCTGTTGCCTCTCTTACAGATGCAGATGGCATCTTAATTAAACATCCCCAGCCTCTGCAGAGCACCAGCGTCCCCAAGGCTGTGATTAGCACCTCCTCCCATCCAGCTGCAACTGCATGAACAGGGCTACAAGTCCCTGGGAGGCGGACAAACAGCTCTAATGACAACAAGATGCACATGATGTAGGGGTATTTGCAGAAAGCACTCGTCTCACTCCTACAATGGGACAGCTTTCAAGAGAGAAAAGGGCTTCATCACATGATGTTCAGTGGGCACTTCATTAATAAAGCCTTTTCGTGAGAGGCAGGGGTAAGTACAGGTGAGAGCAGGGAGAAGGAATTTATGCCAGGCCCCTCACGTATTTTATTGCATTGAATTTTCACAACAATCCTGTAAATCAGGTATCACTGCTATTTGCCAAATTAGGGAACTAAGGCACAGGGAGGAAGACGTAGCTTATCTGATGCTAGATTTCTATCAAGTAAAGGAGGCAGATGCAAACTCCTTCATCGGGAGTTCAGGGCATTTCCCAGCTCACCAAGAATCCCAGCAAGGAATAACCAGGGAAAGGATTGTGCCTTGCCACTGCCATTTGATAATTTTCTCCTGGACTCAGACTGTCCATTAACTCAAAATAATTATTTCTGGAAGCTTATTTTCAGGGGACTCGTGAGAAATGCATGAAAGAATGGATGGTGACAACACTTAAGATCCACAAATACCTCCAAAGATACGAGAAATTATGATGGTTAGAATGCACCTGTCTCAAGCTCAGCTCAACCTTATAGTAAACCATGCATCAGAAGCCAGAGTCTTGTTATTAGTTAACCAATTACTTTGCTTTTTATCTACCACAGTGATCACAATAGAGAAAATATGACTCTGCCTGGTGTTAGGTTCTCCCTTTCTGGCTGTGTGTGTTCCACTTCCTCTCATCTTTGATAAAGAAGTGGTGCCTCCTAAGCCTGTTTCTCTCCTATGTTCCTGGTTTTTATAAATGTAGCTCACTCTGCCCATCAACCAAACTCAATGGGTACGCCCTCTCTCTCCCCTACCATCTCAGTGCCCTGGCAATCCTGTGAATCTAATCTCCACCGCCTCCTCCCACCTAGACCCCTGCAGGAGCCTCCCCAGCTGGTCTCTCTGCCTCCACAACTCACTCTGTAAACCACAGTTAAAGTCATCTTTTAAATGTAAATCAGTTATGTCACTCTCCTGTGTTGAACTATTTATCGGCTTCCAGTTGTGGTTGGAATTAAATGCAAACATCTTACCGTGGCCTGTAAGATTCATCTACACCTCCAAACTCATGGCTTATTACTGCAACCTTCCATCACCCCTCTCCAGCCACCCATTGCTCTCTGCTGCCTCAGGACATTTTGAGTTGTGACTTTCTCTTCCTGGACTTCTCCTTGCACTGCATAGGGTTGACTGCTTCCTAACTTGCAGATCTCAATTTCCTATCCGTTCCTCAGTAAGGTCATTCTTAATCCCTAATCTGAATCACTGTCACCAACCGTCATACTCTCTCATGGCCTCTTCTTTTCTTGCCTAACAATTTTCAAATGTTGTAACTGTGTGGAGATGTGTTTGGGTGTGTAATATTTAATGTATCTTCCCTGTTAGAATGTAAGCTCCACAATAGTCAGAATCACATCCATTGGGTTCACCCAACACCTGGCAAATAGTACGTCCTCAACGGAGAGCTGTCATGCTCGTAGAAAGTATGCAACTAGCAGTTCCACAGGAAGTTCATCCAAGAGCCCGACACGTTCCCTGCCCTCCTCCCATCTGAGATGCTCTGATCAGCCTAACAAGACAGTCCTTCTTTGTCACTTTGTTTCAGGAGCGGCTTGTGCTCTCTGTGCTCCCCCGGTTTGTGGTCCTGGAAATGATCAACGACATGACCAATGTGGAAGACGAGCACCTGCAGCACCAATTCCATCGCATCTACATCCATCGCTACGAGAACGTCAGGTGAGAAGTGCTGCGGACACCTCGCCCGCTTCTTCCCACTGGGCCTGTGTGCCCAGCTGCTCTCAACACACTGTCGTGGCTTCTGCCTGCCTGAATGTCAGCCCTTTCCTCCTCTATTTGGTTCATTTATTAACTAGTGATTATTCATCAGCGAGTTCTACCTTTTCCAAAATGAGGTTGGAGAAGAACATCAGAGAATTCAGCTATATTTGCTAGTTGACTTATTGCTCGGCTCCCCTGTAGTGGGCTGGCCTGTCTTTGCATTTTGAATAGGAAAGGGAAACAAACACTCTTTAGACTATTATTAGAAAAATGATCTCAGAATTCAATCTAAAGGTTTCAAGTGTGGTCACATATTTTCCCTCCTGATATTTCTACACTTGATTTTATCCAAAAGGCTGAGAAGCAGTGCTCTTCTTTATATTTCTAATAAGTGTCTTTACCATACAAGAAAAGGACTATAGCTTCTTTTCCTTTGCAAACATATTTTCAGTCATCATTCATCACTCCACCCACTCACCCATCCACCCATCAGTCCATTTGTCCTTAGTGCCTTCTAGGCACCCAGCTCAACACAAAGTCCAAAGGGTGGACACCACAGTGAGGCAGACCAGTTTCAGCATCCCAACTCTGCCTCTTCCTTGTTTGTGACCTTGAGCAATTTTCTCACCTGACTATCAGGACCCTTTGCTGTAAAATAGGCATTCTAATAGCCACTATACAGGGTTTTATTAGATTATGTAGTAAAGATCAGTACAAAACATAGTACAGGCAGGGTTATGCATTCAGGAGAAAATTAGGCATATCGTAGGTCATTTCAGACATGTATCCTAGTTTCAAGGAAAATAATCCAAATCTGGCTGAATTAAGGGACATTATTGGAAGCTTATATGGTGATTCACAGAATAACTGGAAAAGAATGGAGAAGCAGGCTGGGGAAATGGGCCAGAATGAGGCAAGGTCACAGAACAAGATGCTGTAACCTACATCACACCAGAGTACCAGGCAGCTTAGGATGCCACTGCACTGTCACTGAGCAGTCCTTTACTTGTGCTTCCAGGCCCTGTGCCCTAGCACAGCATGCCACCACCCTAATGGCATGTTTTACTCTTGGCATGCAGGGACATGCATTTTATTTTATTTTATTTTATTTTGAAACAGAGTCTCACTTTGTCACCCTTGGTTGTGCCCTGGGATCATAGCTTACAGCAAACCCAAACTCTTGGGCTCAAGTGATCATCTTGCCTCAGCCTCCCAAGTAGTTGGGACTACAGACACCTGCCACAGTGCTGTTCTATTTTTTTATGAGAAACAGAGTCTCACTCTGGCTCAGGCTAGTCTTCAACTTGTGAGATCAAGCAATCCACCCATCTCAGCCTCTCAGAGTGCTAGGGTTACAGGTGTGAGCCATCACCCCCAGCCAGAGACATGAATTTTAAAGCAATGTCCAGCAGAAAGGATGATTCTAACCCAACCCAGCAGACATAGCAGGATAGGTCATTCCCAGGGGCTGATCTAAAAATTGAGCTACACTGATTGTGATGCCAGAGTTTGCAAAATGGCCCTTTCTCAAATAGCAACTCCAGTAAGAAATGTATCACTGGTCCCACGGATAAAGGGAACTCATCAATACAAATTCTAGAACAATAGCTAACTATTAATCATAATACAGTATTGAGTTCTATTCATGCATAGTCAACAAATGCCAAGAGATCACAAGAAGATGAAACTCTGGGGCAGGGAGGTGCAGGTGGTGAAAACTTCCTGGAAGAGATGATTCTCACTGGCCTTGTTTGAGATTGAGTCAACCAAATAAAAACAACAAAGCTGCAAATTCTGAGGAAAGGGAGTAGCAGAAGGGAAGGCCAGGCCCTGGTACATGCAAAGAAACAGAGCAGTTTTACTTATTTCTTCCCTGATGACCAAAAGGGTTTGACAATAAAGGCAGATCCAGAGAGAGCAGAAATCAAATGAATATTTTAAAACAAAGGAAATAAATATGGATATCCATTTGTTAAATACATATTCATATAGTGCACAAAATACGCATTATATAATGAAGGTATATAATTATTTATATAAATATATGCAAATCATATAAATATATAAATAAAATATATGGCATATTATGAAAGTGCCTGTCACCATGGAGAAAGAGAGAATGAAAAATAACCTACCTTTAAAAAGAAAAGAAAAAATTGGAAAATTAAACAAGCCTGCCCGCCCACACCCGCAGAGCCGGAAGCCTTAAGTTCAACGAACATGTTCAGCTTCCTTCCCGCACTTTCATCCTGAATAGCTAAAGTTACTCCTGCTCCCCACCCTTCCAATCCTGCTCATCCGTTTTAAATTGGTGAACTGATTTCTTACGCTAGAGGCTCTTTTCCAGAAGTTCATGCCCCACTAAATTAAAATTTAGTTTCCTGCCCTGCATGTCTCAGCTAAAATAAGAGCAGGGAGGACGGTGCTCCTCAGCCCTCCTCAGAATACAAAGCTGCCCGGCTGCTCCGCCTCCTTCACAGCCCCCAAAGCAAACCCACCTGCTGCTGTGTTGGGAGCATTTTTGAAATTATTTCCAATCCTGCCACCTTCTTCATGGTAACCCACCTGTTCTTTCTTCTCTGTTGCCTTTTTTTTCCCCCTTAAATTTTGATGACCTTTTCCTAAAAAACTGTCTGCTGTACATTTCTAAGTCTTACTTATATTTCACATAGTCAGTTGCCTTCTGTCATCTCCTTCCAGGAGATGGGAAGCCTACAGAGCTGGGTCGCCAGCCCAGAACCCTGTGAATGAGACACACCCCTGGCAAGACTTTGGTTCATTCCATCTCTGGGGGCCTCAGTTTCCCAGTCCAAAAGCAGAGCTGCTCAAACCGGGAAGAGCATTTGAACTCTCAAGTTGATTCCAGCTATAAACCTCAGAGACATCACTACATTTACCTGGCCACTTCAGCTTTTTACTTGAAACCATTTGGGGTTCCAATCCCCCCTAATTTTATTTCTCTTCCCTGTTCCCAGATATTTGAGACTCTTTGAAACCATTCGGGGTTCCAATCCCCCCACCCAATTTTATTTCTCTTCCCTGTTCCCCCTCCCCCAGATATTGAGACTCTTTGTTTATTCATTAGGGTAATGCTATCTTTTCTTTCCAGTAACTTCCCAATTTCAATCAAATTTATGCATACGAGAGTCCACTGCTGATATTCCTGGTCAGTGAGTGATTCAGTGACAAAAGCCCCTGTGTTTTGTAACTATTATACCACCTCTTGGGCCACGAAGTTCTCAGCATTCAGCTTTCAGAAGGGGACAGAAGTGGAAATATAGGGTACTCACACTCATTTTTTTACCACCTGGACTTAGAAATGATGTGTGTCATTTCTGTTCAGATTCCATTAATGAGAGATGATCGCGGGGCCCCACCTGGATACAAAAGAGGCTGGGGATAGTGCTGCTGGCTCAGCAGCCTTTCCCAGTTCTAAGTGAACTAAAGTGGAAAGGGCAGCTGGGGTTGGTGGACAGTTGGCCTTCTCTGTCATAGCTCCTTTCCCTCTTTCCAATCAGCCTCCCAAATCCATTAAATGTATATTTGCACATTTGCTAACATATATTTTGGAGGTCTATTCAGAAGCCAAGTTATCTCTTTATGTCTTCCTATGTCATAGTAGACATTTCAATATACTGTTTACTTTCTCAAGGGGCAATTTATTTTAAGCCAGGCCAGTCACCATGTGTGGTCACTACATCTGCCCTGTAGGCCTGAGTCTCACATATAAGAGAAGTACAATCGAATGGGCTTAGAGAACTTGTTGACTTTCTAGATATGTCTGCATGGCAATTAAGCACTCTCAGATTCCCGAAACTTCCAAAAAGAGATACATGTACTCCTTTTATTGGGGACTATGCTGTGATTTACACATTATCTTTGTACAGTAGCCCACAGAGTAGCTTTAATGATGTTTGTTTTATCATCAAGAAAATGGAAGTTCAGAGAGGTTAAGTAACTTTCCAAGGAACACACAGGAAGAGGAGTTTACACAAGGTTGATGTTCCTAACAATTCCATTGAACTCTGCTGAAGCTTCCTTGAGGATTCTGTTTGGAGAGTGACTATGAAGTAGCATGATTTCTTTTTAGTCCAATGAACAACTTACATAACCAATAGAGTCGAAATTTACTATGACCCCTTCAGTATATTCATCTTAGAAGGCTATAAGCTTATGCCAACAATCAGAAGACCTGATAACTCGGAGCCCAGCACCTGGGGATAGCAAAATGAGCAATGGAATGAGAACTAGGGCCCTGGTTTCTGCCTGTGTTCTTTGTAGCACAATAGTGACTTAGAGCGATGCTTTTCTGTGTTTAGTTGCACACGAATCACCTGGAGCTCTGGTTAAAGTGAGTTCCAATACAGCAGGTCTGGCGTGGGGGCTGGAGATTTTGATGACTAACAATTTCCCAGGAGAGAGTATGATTATGCAGGGACTTAATTCTGAACATTTGTTATTGGACTCCGGAAACATATAAGGCTGACCATGTACTAAGTAGGTGGGTCACAGAGGTGACTTTCTTCCCGTTCTTCAGCTAATGGATGGAGCAAGTTTAACCAATGTGACTGTGCTATTAAGTGCCATGACAGAGAAGGATACAGGCAAGGTGAGAGGCTAGAGTTGGGGGTAAATGGCTATGCTTGGGGAAGTCTCCATAAAAGCAGAGTCTTAATGCATAAGTGGGATCTTGAATGACAAGTCCTATTTTAATAGGTAGCAAAAACAACAAACAAAATCTATGCCATGGGGCAGGTGTATCATGTACAAAGAAGCAGGTGCATAAAGTATTGTGGGATCAGAAGACCTTAACAAATTTGATGATACTGAACCCAGCATACCTGGAATTTCTATGAAGTTAGCTCTCGGGGAATCCATTTCTTCTCTCAGTAGGCTGTAAGCTCCATGAAGTGACAGTATCCACTCACTTCTCTCAATAGGCTGTAAGCTCCATGAAGGAACAGTATGCACTCACTACTGTTTCTACAATGCCTGGTTCACAGTAGCCATTTAATTAATAAGCTAATGAATGAATGCATAAGTGAATGAACCATTCTTGCCATGGGCAGATGGGTGTACAAATCTACAAAGGGAGTGAATGGGGCTAAATTTACTAAAGGCCCTTCCCCTTCCTACCTGCCATGGCAATGACTTTTCTTTTCTTATTTCAAAAGTAGCATAGCTTAGCAACGAATACTATGGATTCCACGGTCAGGCTGCCTGGTTCAAATCCTAGCCCTTCATGACTATGGGAAGTTACTCAGGTCTCAGTTCCCTTATCTATAACAGGGAGATGATCATAATAGGTCCTACTACATACATTGTGCAGAATAAATGAATGAATGCACATAGAGCTCTCAGAGCCATACCGGGTTCACAATAAATTCTCTGTACATGTTGTTGCTGCTGGCAGTTTAGGCCATGTCAACAGATAGGAATGCATTTAGCTACAAGTAATAAATAATCCAACTAATGGCCATATTTTTTCCACCTGTTACCTCTCTCCTTCCTTCCTTTCTCAAACATAATTATTCAATGGTAGTATAATTTTGGAAAATAATTATTAACAAAAACTAACACACATAAGGCATATTTACTATGCCAGGCACTGTGCTAAACACTCACAAGCCACCACCGATAGAGCAAGCATGACAATTACCGATAGAGCAAGCATGAATACATGACAGTATTCAAAGCGGAGGCTTAGAGAAGTGCAGAAGTAGCCCAAGGCCATGAAATTCGCAAGCAGTAAGCTGGGATTTGAACCCAGATCTATCTAGTTCCTAATCCATGCACGTAGCCATAGGCTATGACACCACAAATTTCTGGAGGACAGTGGCAATATAATTCTTCTACCAGAGGAAGCTTCACACATTGAAAATCTAATGACATGATGCCCATGCTTAAACCTCTTAACTACCTTTCCATCACTTTCAGGACAAAGTCTACTTTCTCCCTTCTAGATTACCAGCTGCTTCTTCATCAATCCTCTGGCCTCACCTCTGACCTCTCCACGCTTGATATTCTCTTTCCGACCTCTTTGCTCAACAATACACTCCAACCAGCTACCCTTGAATACCTGCAGAACCTGCTCACATTTCTATCAGACCCTAGAATGTACTGCTCCCTGCGCTCAGAGCATCTATCCTTCTTCTCATTAAATTCTATTAGTCCTCCAAGACTCAGCTGAGGCTTTGCCCCACTAGGAAACTGCTGATACCCTGCTGATTGGTCACCCCTAATATCTGCTTCAATTACAGAAGTTGTCACCCTGCACTGTTCCTGTTTTTTTCCTTGTCTCCCAGCTCCATTCCCCAGACTCTGCATCTTGAGGGCAGGTGCTGGGTCTTATTTATCATTTAATCCAACCTTTGAATATGATGCATAGCTGAACATGTAGTTGACACATAAATATTTGATGAAAGAATGAGGCATTAACTGATTAACTAAAGCAATAAATTTTAACCTGAGGTCTAAGTGTTCCTAATGAATCCATAAATGGACTTTGGAGAAAGTAAAAATATCTTGAAATTAGGCACAAAATTTTGAAAACATATGTATTTTTTAGGAGAAAGAATCCTTAGTCTATATCAGATTCTTTAAGGAATTTGTAACAGAGACAAAGAACCAGTGTATACAGATGGTGACCAGTGTACGTCAATACCTATTCCACAATATCTTCTAGCCAATTACCTATTTTATTAAAACTTTGAAAGTTTTTTTTTCAATTTTGTAAGACTCAACATTATTTTATGCAACATTAGGAGAAAAGGCAAAAAGTTTGACATGCTGTTAAGATTATCACATGGGAAGACACATCCCAGTTTCAGAAAAAATAAAATATGAGAAATGATGAAATATGATATTTTGTTTGGGGTCTCATGCTTCCTTTCGGAAGCCCCTGAGATGATGAGGTAAGGTAGGTAGAGCGGTGCCTCTCAGAGCAATTCAGCCAAGTGGACAATCCCAGCTCCGCTGTGTGCCCCAGGGGCATGTTGGGAAAATCTCCTTGCCCCTCTGGGCCTCAGACTCCTCACTGAAGAGAACTATGCCCCTCCCCCCTACGGCGTAACTGGATGGATTAACTGAAAGAGTGTTCATATAGTGCCTGGATGTCAGCAGGCTTCTGAGAACTGCCCCTTCCCTTATGCCAGGCCACATGCATAGACTAAGACCTCATCTAACTAAAATCCTTACTCTGGTGAGTTTTAGTTAACCTCCCCGATTTCCACCCATCCTCACAATTTTTGAGACGTGCCTAATTCCATTTGCCCGCAATTGGAGTAAAGTACCTGTCACTGGGCTCAGGATGGTGGGTGTTTACGTTCTTTCCTACCCCCAGGTCTGTTTGCGCTGTGTTCACCGCCTTGCTGTTCATGGTGAAAATATAGAAATAATTTCTAAAGTTTTATTTTGCTCTTCACAACAAATTGATCCATTCATAGCAACAAATTCTCTTTTGAGTTGTTTCTATTGTCCACAGTCCCTGGCTCTACACAGGAAGAAGGGCCTTCCGTTGTCCCCTTGCCCTTCCTGAACTCCGGGGCAGACTCTCTCCACTGAGATACTTGTGAAATACCAAGACATTCCTCCTGAATCCCATGGCAGGGAGAGCTAAAATCTCAGACCACAAAGACAGTTGGTTTATTTGTATGGTGTTGATGTGTCTGTCAGGATGGATTAAAATATTAACACGCTTTCTCCACCCCCCACCCTTCCCTGTATTTAGTATTCTTTTCGCAGATGTTAAAGGATTTACCAATCTCTCCACAACCTTGTCCGCTCAGGAGCTGGTCAGGATGCTCAACGAGCTCTTTGCCAGATTTGATCGACTGGCCCATGTGAGTTGAATTTAATTCCATCCTAGTCTTTTGCAGGAGTAAGGGACTGCATGTGGAATTAGGGAAGAGAAGGAATCAGCCTTTATCCCCAATGTCATTTCCATTCTGCATCCCGTCCCCAGGCATGGACCCCAACCCTCTCACATTCTGGGGACTGATGTTAGTTATTTACAGGTCTCAGTTTGGAGGTTTGTCAGATCAATTTTCTCAATTGAGAGACAGCTGGTTGAGTGACAATCAAACCCAAGTCCTTTTATCTGCTTTCCACGCCCCTGTCATTACTTCCCCCTGCACGTGGCCAGGTGCCATCCAGCTGCAGCTTCAGTGCTCACACATGAAGTGGTGGCTGCCTGCCGTTTCCTAGCCAACCCCAGCCATCTGGAATGAATTAGCCTGTTCGGAAATCCAGTAATCGGCTAGACCATCCCACCACTATTTTGTTTGACCTAACTTAAGAGCTTTGTTTTTAGCCAACAAGACAGTACCTTCATTTGTCAGCTGGCTTGGTCAGAGCTGAACTAGAAAACAGATTAAAAGAGATGGACATTTGCTATCAAAACATAGATTCATAGTCCTGAAGGCACTCAAGTTACAAAGCCATATCATTATCACAAGGTATTTCAGGTGGGCTTTGGGTTCAAATAAGCCTGACTTAATTTCCTGCTTTGTAAAGTATCTCTGTGCGAAAGTCACAAGGCATGAGATCATATCAGGTGGGAGTTCATTATTTAAAGTATGGAAATGTCCTCTTTTAAGGCTGCCTCACTCCATGGGAGATCCATTCATACTTTCCTCCAAGGCAGTGGTTCTCAACCTTCCTAGTGATGTGGCCCCTTAATACAGTTCCTGTGGGTTGTGACCCATAGGTTGAGAACTGCTGCTCTAAGATGTTGTATATGGTGCTCTGTGTCAGGAATACGGAAATGATGAAAATGCACTTTCCTTTCCTAGAGTTAATCTAGTCAGGGATACATCAACGCACAATGTGCTATGATGAGGGTTAATCTGGGGCCTCTGGAATGCAGAGATGACAATAACCCTTGGCTCAGAAAAGACTTCCAGGGAAACTGACTCTTACACTGAGTCTTAAAAATGAGATAACAAATACAATTGTTTATCTCATTTTAGAAAACCGTTCAGCAATATAGAGAAGAGTCCACTGATAAATGAAACATCAATGAATCTCAAATGCAATATGCCAAGTAAAAGAAGCCAGATATAAAAGGCCAGATATTTTTTACTCCATTTACAAGGCCTCCTATTAAAAACTCCTAGCTGCCAGGAGTGCTAGGAATGGAGTTGGTGGCTGGATAGCTAAGGGATGGGGTGATTCAGGGGATGGCATAGTTGCTCTACATTTTGATTATGGTGACTGCATGACTGGGTACGCTGGCAAAGGGCGAATTTTATTGTGCATAATTATGCACCAATTATCGAAGTGAAGAAACCAGGGAAGGATATTTTATACAGAGGAAAGAACAAGAATAAAGATGTTATTCTGTATATGTGGACAAGCCAGAAGAGATCGCTGGAGGGGAAAATGGATGATATGAAGTGGTGGAGATGAGGCAGAAACATAAGCAGGGACCTGACAAGGAACCCAATTTAAACTGTAGCTCCTGGGCAGCTATCAGATGGGAGGCCGACATGGGTGAAGGAGGAGGTGGGGTCTGAGGTCTCCTAGTAGGAGACTTGTGTTTACCTGGGGGGCTAGGTAGTGCGGGAACACGTGTACCTCCCTTCCTTTTTATTGTCGCTCCAGGGCTGGTTGATGTTAGTTACACACAGTTATTCCATTTCCTGCTATGGTTCTAAATATTTTTGCTCAAAGATGCCAAGATGAACAAAACACAGCCCTCCAGTGAGAAGTGGTAGTTATGATCAAGGTCAATTCTGGTGTCACCGTACTCCATTGATCCAGAGAATAGGTAATGAAGTAGAATTTAACCTAAGTTATTCAACCAACATTTCCTGAGTATTCACTACGTATCAGGCACCATGTAACACTCTGGGAAGCCAAAGCCAGTCCCTGTCCTTTGGAACCTTGGAGTCTGGCAAGGAAGAACAATGATTCCCTAATGACTGCAGCAGAATAGGGACAGAAGTCCTGATGGACAGAAGAAGGAGCTGGGAAGTGATCTGGCAGCATCCAGAGAAGAAGCCGCAGGCAGGCTGGGTGTTGAGAAAGGGAAGGAGCTTTCTGGGCATCGGATTAGAAAAACAAAAGTGCCCTCTAGGCTGAGCTGTGGTGCAGAGGCAGCGACATGTGAAAATGCACTGCTTGGGTGGAGAGCTGTAAGAAGCTCAAAACTGCCAGACCGGGAAGGGCAGGGGAAACTCGAGTGAGAAACGAGCTTGACGAGGAAGAGAGACACAAGTCTTGGAGGACATCGTGCGGCGTTTTAGGGGATGTGGCTTTTCAGGAGGATACACAGCTGCACAAGTGCCAGTGCGTGCAAAAAATCACAGTCTGCCATGTGGGGGGGGAGTCTTATTTTAATTTTTTCCTGCAAGATTTTAAGCAAAGCAATGAATAAGTTAAGCACAGATGTACGACAGAGTAAACGTATTATTGACATGGATGAGAATATTGAATATTCATTAACTGCCGAGAGGACGCTGTGCAATGTGCAGAGTGCCTTCCGTGGATTACCTCACTTAGTTCTCATGTCACACCTCCAGGGAAAGTTCTTTATTGTTACCATTTTACAGAATCAGTGATTGAGGCTCCAGGAAGGGAAATCATCTCCCCAGAACCATCAGAACCTCGATGATTCAGAGCCAGGTCCAGCAAGCCAGCAGCTTACTCTCAGCCCCTAGCCTGCCTCAGGCTTTTTAGGAGCTAAAGCATTAAGCCATCAGAGAGGCAGAGGTGCTGGTGCTCACACAGTACAGCTTGAAGGGTGAGCGTCAAGTATGGCCTCGACGCGAGTGCACCTTGGGTGGGTCACCTCTCTGAGTTTCCATTTCTCATCAGAACTGAAATGAAAGATAAATTCATGTGAAGTGTCTCAGCACAGAGGCTGGCTCAAAATTCATCCTCACTACATGTTAGTTCTCAGTAATCCCCTTCACATAGTTATTCCATTTCTCGCCACCCCAAGGGCATCAGCCCCTCCCACTATAGAGGACCCTCCTTGGAAAAGTCTGAGAAACTCTGCCAGTAAAAACAATTCTACTCACCTTGGAATGAGAAAACCTGCTTTAACTGCTTCTGCCCCAATCTTAGATACGTCACTTAACCACCTGGCTTATAGGCTCTGCTTTGTATAAAATATTAGATTTGTACTTTTATGATGCCTTTTAGCACCAAAGTTCTGTGGCTAACCCTCTGGTTGCCTTGTCTGGATACTATGTTATAGATTTTCATTACCTTGAAGATCAGAGAAGACCAATCTCACAAGTAAATGGCATACACTGTACCCATTTATTCACTGTGTTATTAAAATGCAAGGTTAACTTCAAAGTCTTCTGTTAAAGTTCCTCTCAGTTTGGCTGAATTCCCTAGTGCCCTTGTGGTTCAAGCTGTTCAGTGCAGAATATTTTTCATCCTTAGAAGTGACCTTGATAAACTTTGGTAGAACTTTGCTTAAATAAAGTGGTCCCTACGGACCTCTTCTCCATTCAGAATATATATACTATTACAAATGCCTTAAAACAAGAAACATACTTATTATTATGCTTTTGACATCATTGTATTTTTTTTTTCTTTGAGACAGAGTCTTACTCTGTTGCCCAGGGTAGAACGCTGTGGTTTTATCATGGCCCATAGCAGCCTCAAACCCTTGGGCTTGAGCAATCCTCTGGCCTCAGCCTCTCAAATAGCAGGGACTACAGGTGTAGGCCACTATATCTGGATAGCTTTTCTATTTTCAGTAGAGATGGGTCTCTCTTTTGCTCAGGCTGGTCTCAAACTCCTGAGCTCAAGCAATCCACCTACCTTGGCCTCCCAGAGTGTTGGGGTTACAGGCATGAGGCACTGTGCCCGGCCTGACATCTTTATATCTTAAACATTTTCTTAAATTGCTGCCCAAACTGGAAATAAATCTAAATTTCAAAACAATAAGGAACAAACCCAAGACTATGGAAAGCGAATCAACAGATGACCGCACTTGTACTGACACAGAGAGAATTCCCTGGCATATTGTTTCAGGAAAAAAAGCCTTCGTCATCTCTGTAAACATGGTATGAAAAATGTGTAGTTAAAAAGAACACAGACTGGCTACATGAGGGCACAGCGGCCTCTGAGGACCAGGCAGAGACCAGGCTCCCAGCACTGTGTGTCCGTGAGAAGAGGCTATCAAGGGAACCTGAACCTTACCTGCAGTTTCATTTTTACCAGGATAATATGTCCATGGAATACTGGTGTAATTACAATTAGATGAAATACTTTAAAATTTGTCAGGATTTTTAACATAGCTCCTTTTTAAAGTACATTAATGGCATAATGTTTTTGTTTAGGAAGTCTTTTTTACTCATTTTTTATTGATTTTGGGGGGGTCATTAAGATAATACTGTTCATTATATAAAATTCAAACATCAAAGATGTAGATAACACAGAAAGCAAATATCCCTGTAATTCAACTCCGATCTTTAATAATTTGGTACATAGATCTCCTAATTTTTGTCTATTATCTACATTTGTGGTTTCATAAACTCTCTGGATTTTTTATGAGATTTTTATAATATCAAAGCCATCAAGCTGTGTCCATTCATTGATACACTCATTCACCTTGCCCCTGGTGGAAGGGACTGTATTCATTTGTTTCCTGGCCAAGGAACCCATACACCTATATATACCCTGAGGCTAGAGGCCTAGAGGAGGAGACGGGGAAAGACTGGGCGTGGAACAGATAGAGCATCTCTCTCCCCACTTTAAATCTCTCCCTCTACCTGTATCTTTGGTGTTTTCTGTTTTCTTTTCTTTAAATAAATTCTGCATTATCAGGGTCGGGGGGGTGGGGGGAAATAATTTAATGAATAATAATAAAATACATGTATTTAATGTCAAAAAAAAATAAAATAAGAATAAACACATAAAAAAAAAAAAAAAAAAAGAAAATAAGCTCTTAAAGATTTCGCTAGCCCACCACATTTGTTGGCAGCCCCTTCTACTTTGCATTAATTCTCTTGTTCTTGACTTTGGGGAGTAGGATGAGTCCTGAGAAAAGTTAGGCACCATCTCTCCTGAAAATTCACATACACATATCACTTTATATTCAATTTCAGGGGCTATATAGGCCAAAGTTTATTCATAGAACTTCCTCCTCCAAACAGTGCTATTTGATTTTATCCTGAAATTAATTTTTATTTTAAAGACAAATATGGAACTGTTACCAGTAGGCTTACTTTTTTCAGTGGCATGGAATATTTTATTTTAAATTTTAATATTATTTATTTTATTTATCTTATTTATTTTATTTTTTATTTATTTTTTGTACAGAGTCTCTCTATTGTTGGCCAGGCTACAATACAGTGGTATAGTCATAGATCACTATAACCCTGAACTCCTGGACTCAAGCAATCCTCCTGCGTTGGCCTTCTGAGTAGCCTAACAACAGACACACACCATAACACCTGATTATTTATTTATTTATTTATTTTATTGAATCATATCTGTGTACATTAATGCAATCATGGAGCACAATGTGCTGGTTTCACATTCAATCTGAAATATTTTCATCAAACTGGTTAACATAGCCTTCATGGCATTTTCTTAGTTATTGTCTTAAGACCTTTATATTCTGCATTTAGTAAGTTTCACCAGTTGCAAGGTCTTGCTATGTTGCCCAGGCTGGTCTCAAACTCCTGGCCTCAAGCTATCTTCTCTCCTCAGCCTCCCAAAGTACTGGGATTACAGACATGAGACACCAGGCCCAGTGTAAATTTAATATTTCAGTAAAACACCATTTACCCATATGAAATTAATTAACAAATAATTTATATATAAAGGTATTAGATTTTACTATTATCTCTGGGAGGCGCCTGTGGCTCAGTGAGTAGGGAGCTGGCCCCATATACCAAGAGTGGCAGGTTCAAATCCGGCCCTAGCAAATCTGCAACAACAACAACAAAAAATAGCCAGGCATTGTGGCAGGCGCCTATGGTCCCAGCTACTCGGGAGGCTGAGGCAAGAGAATGGCCTAAGCTCGGGAGTTGGAGGTTGCTGTGAGCTGTAACGCCACGGCACTCTACTGAGGGGGATAAAGTGAGACTCTGTCTCAAAAAAAAGTAAAAATGAATAGTTAAATGTCCAAACAGGATATATTGTATTGCTTTTATACATTTTTTATTTGACAAATACAATTATTTATATTTTTGGTGTACAAATGATGTTTTAAAATATGTTTACATTGTGGAATGGCTAAACTGAACTAATACATGCATCACCTCACACACTTTTTTTGTGGTGAGTACACTTGAAATCTGCTTTCTTGGCAATTTTCAAGTATACACTACATTGTTGTTAACTATAGTCACCATGTTGTAGGATTCATGTCGTGAACTTAATCCTCTTATCTAATTGAAATATTGTATCCTTTGACCAATATCTTCCCAATCGCCCCCACTCCCATCCCTTACCTCTGGTAACCACCATTCTACTCTCTGCTTCTGAGTTCAAGTTTCTCAGATTCAACATGTCAATCAGATCACAAGGGATTTGTTTTTCTGTGCCTGGCTTATTTCACTTACATAATGTTCTAACATAACATTGCCCCCAATGATAGGATTTCCTCCTTTTGTGGCTGAATGGTATTCTATTATATACCTCATTTTTTCCTGCTCTGCTGTGGACAGATACTTAGATTGCTTCCATAGCTTAGCAATTGTATATAATGCTGTGATGAACGGGTAAGTGGAGATATCATTATGAGGTGATGATTTCATCTCTTTGGGATATATACCCAGCAGTGGGATTGCTAGATCATATAGAATGTCTACTTTTAATTTTCTGGGAAACCTCCACACTGTTTTCTATAATGGGTGTACTAATTTACATTCCCACAAATCCTGTACCACTTTCAAGGCTGCTGGTTATTGTTTTACATTGTTTGTGTAAAGAACAGAGCAGGAAGCATACACATATGCAAGAGAATAAGTTTTGTCCACCACTAAACTAACGTATGATTATATTGATCCCACCAGCCATATAATAGTAGTTGAATAGACATTCATCATTTTAAAAAATCAATATAACTGTTTAAAAGCAAAATGCTTGATAAACATGGTAAAGTCTTAGAAACTTTCCTGATGAATAGGTACATTTGACATCTCCCAACTGTTCTAACAGAGTGTGGAAGCACTAAGAATACCCAGATAAGACCTAGAAAAAGATCATCTTGATGCATTACATAAAATTTATGAAACTTTCCTATTAAACAAAACTGGAATGACAGGTCTCTAGAGCCTCACTTCATGGGCAAGCTATTAACATCCCATCACAAGACCAATAGAACTAAAGGCAAATTCAGAGTCCTGGTATCTACAGATGTCAGGATAAATTATAGACTTGCAGCCTGGGAACATTTTCTATAATAAGGAGGAAAAATTTTCCTATTAGCCTTTCAAGCTTCAAGCTACTTTTCTGAGAACAATGGAATTCAAAGCATAAAAAACAACAACAACCAAAAAAAAAAAAAAAATAACCAAACAGGATTAGCCTAGCTTTATCAAAATCCTTTCTGTACCCAATTCCATGCTTACTATTCCACAGTGGCTCTTACCTAGGCATCAGGAATATTTAAAATTAGGATTAGCCTAGTTACATGCAACCCTGAAACATATCATGTATTAACCATATAGAACCATTAATCTCAATAATACGGTGACAGAGAGAGAAACCACCCACCTGTACCCACAAACATATCAAAGGAAATTTTAAAATAATTTAACACAACTAGATTATTCTCTGTCTCCACCAGCATCCTGATCCCATAATATCAAAGACTCTGATCCTTGGTTCCCACACCCCCATGCCACAAATCTAGAAAGGAGGGGAAAAAAGAATGAAAGGCAAGAATGTGGGAGAAAAACTGATGGTGAAACGCACATGTGAAATGATGGACAGAAAACAATTTCATAGATTTCCATTCATCCCTCACACCTCAAGCCTCAGGAGCAAAGCATTCATTTTGTACTTAATAGGAGAAACGGAAAAAACTTTTATTTCATTTTATAAGCTTGCCTAACTTCTAAATGCTTTACTCTTTCCTCTTTCCCTACTCTTTAAAAAGTTGTATTTAAAAATGATTCACAGATACAGCAAACACAGGGCTTTTGTTTAATCTTTGTATAGATCAAGAACTCTAACAAGACATTTTGGATTCTCTAGGGCATCTTGAAAACATTAGAAACTCCTAATGCAAAAAACAAAATACTGTGTACAGTAAAGTATTCTTTGTCATTAGAAACAAGCTATACCTAAAAGCAAATTTTCCAAGGAGGATACAACACGGATACCCCTTTTTGCCTTTCCCTGGCTGGATTTTAATGACAGTCAAAATATTCAGAATAGCATTGTGATTTCTAGTGTGCAAGCTAAAATGGTAAACAAATTGATTTTTAAACTTATTTGTGAATCCCATATTAATAACATCTTTAAAACACACAGCAGCTTTATAAAAATGATGGGGACCGGAAACTCTCTGAAAGATCCTTTCACAATTCTCCTTTGCGCTTCTGACTAAAATTCTTCAGCTCAGAGTAATTACAATGTTATTATTGTCTTACACTTCAGAGCTAGGAAAAGCATATATTAGTTTTCTTGGCTCTACATTTTTATGACTGAGCAAGGATATGGCTTTGTTCCAGATAGACGTTTTCAAGGAATTTTGCTTACAAGGAAGTGCTAAACCAGGCACTTTAATTAACATTCATATTTACTTTGTTGCTAAATGAAGGTAAAGATTCTATTGGCATGGATTAACTCTCATTCCCATAAATTTAAAACCCCTCTAGAGGATTCTACTCTGGAAAGAGAGTGAGATGCATTAACACTCCATTAATATCTTCCTTGGAAACATTCTTTCCAACATTTATCTCTTCATCATTTCCTGATTCTGTAATGAAATGCTTGTGCTGGCATCTAACAAAAGGATCATGTCCAGAGCCTAATGAAGTGTTAGACACCAATGTAAGAAGCAAGTCTGCTATACTGGCTCCCAGTGTCAGCTACACAATGGTACTTTCTAGACTATATTTAGCTCCAAAGTCATGGTCAGAAGCCCTAAGACATAAGGTACAATCTGAAAGAACTTCAAGTTCCAGTGCTGCCTGAACAAGCCAGTCAAGAGTTCCGTTTTCTAAGTCATAAGCCAGACACTGAGGTAATTTCCAGTTGTACATCCTTTTCTAAAGTGAGAAACTTCCTGAAAATGACATCCTGGAATCACAGAATTTCAGGGTGGAAGAGATGTCGGAGATCACACATAGCAGCTTCCTGTCCCTTGCTTGAAACCCTACCACAATATTCCTGCCAAGCAGTCTCCATTCAGAGACGAGAACTCACCACCTCATGAGGAAGCTCATCCTTATTCAACAGTTCACACTGCTCCAAAATTCTTTCTTTACTGGAGATTACATATTTCTCCTAGGAAGTCCTATCTTGGGAACCAGTTGCTGGTTCTGCTCTTTGGGGCCTTCAGAACAAGATGAATCATGAAAAATTTTCACTGACATAAAATGGTTTATTGTTTTGAAATTCAAAGTTTTGTAGAAAAGAAAAAAGTGTTGTAAACAGTCAATCCCATTAGAGAAAGTCAATTTTAAGGCCTTTAAAATAAAAGTATGCATAGCTTTGCTTTTTCCCGATTATGCATTTTATAGTAATACCTTTACTTTCCCTAGGATTATTCACATCACAGGACAGCCAGGGATGAGGAAGTATTTGTTACGATAGGTTGCTTAGATTAGGTAAATTGAGCCCTTAGGTTATGCTGAATCTATGGGCTAATAATAATAATCAATTTCATATATTGGGTATTTAACCATATAAACAATATTGTGTTAGGGGCTTTATACAATAGTTTTGAAGCATCATTATCCTCATTTTATAAATGAGAAAACTAAGTCTTGGAAAGATTATACACCTCAATGGTCACTTGGGTAGTTAAGTAGAGCCACAGGTTCAAATCTGGATCTGTCTCATTCTCAGCTTAAATTCTTCTAATATACAAACTCTTCTTGGCTATATCTTGGAAAAGAATTTCTATGCATTTTCCACTCTCTTTATAATTACAAGATCTGCTATAGACTGAACGTTTGTGTCCCCCTAATTCATACACTGAAGCCCAGTCCCCACTGGGGCTGGTTTTGAGGATGGGTCTCTAAGGCAGTAATTAAGGTTAAATGAGGTCATAAGGGTGGGGCACTGATCCAACAGGATTAGTTTCCTTATAAGAAGAGACATCCAAGAATTTACACTCACACTCTCTACCCATCACCTGAGCACACAGTAAGAAGGCAGCTAATCTACAAGCAAGAAAAAAGGCTTCATCAGAAACTGATCCCACCAGGCCTTGATCTGGAGGATTTCCAGTTTCCAGAACTATGAGAAAATAAAGTTCTGTTGTTTAAGCCACCCAGCCTGTGGTATTTTGTTATGACTGCCAAAACAGATTAAAATAAGGTCTTTCTGCCATTTGCTAAAACTCACCAACTATATGAGAGAAGAATGGCAGTGAGGCATCTCTCCTACCAGGACCTTCCATCATTCTCTTGACCTTCCTAGGACTGGCAAGATGAAAGAGAGCCATAAACAGCCTCCTTCCAATGGCCTGCTTCCTGACTGTGCCACTTTAGAGAAACTACTTTAATTCTTGGTGACTCCGCTTTCCCTGTAAATAGCTCAAAGTCCTAGCACACCATTATCCTATTTGATAAAAACAAAACTTTTTATATTCTTTATTCATGATTTTTTTGCATATTTACTCATTTTCCCCTCTTCTTAGATATTTATTACTTTTTGGATTTTTTCCTGTAAAAAATTAGGGAAAAATGATATGCATAGTAGAAATTTTCAGGGAAGACGGGATCTCTAGCTTTAAAGTTAACTGTGGTTGTGAACGCATATGAGATCTCTTCTATTATTTAATATTGCCTATAAAAGCATCCCAATTCAATTTTTATTTATTTTATTTATTTTTTTTTGAGACAGAGCCTCAAGCTGTCACCCTAGATAAGAGTGCCGTGGCATCACAGCTCACAGCAACCTCCAACTCCTGGGCTCGAGTGAGTCTACAGCAACCTTCAACTCCTGGGCTTGAGCGAGTCTCCTACCTCTGCCTCCCAAGTAGCTGGGACTACAGACATCCGCTACAATGCCCAGCCATTTTTTGGTTGCAGCCATCATTGTTGTTTGGTGGGCCTGGGCTGGATTCGAACCCGCCAGCTCAGGTGTACGTGGCTGGTGCCTTAGCCCGCTGAGCCACAGGCATCAAGCCCCAATTCAATTTTTAAAAAAGCATCTCAAGAATCTAAGAATGTTCTCGCAGCAAGAATTCTTTAAAATCCAAAAAGGATCACCAAAGACAATGGAAGCCTTTCTCTCAAGCAGTCCCTACTGAAGGATTTCTCATTTCGGTCTGACAAATGGGACAGGATTATTACATCAAAGAGACAATAAAATGTAGGGTTCCCCAGCTGGGGATAATTCTGTACCCCTCTAAACAAATCTGAGAAGAAACATTTACATAATGTTTGCCTTCCAGATGTAAATAATCTGTTCCATGGAGCTCATTTGATTAGAGAATGTTTCTGAGGAGGTCCAAGGTCATGAATTCAACATCAGCAAATGCTTTGCTCTCTTCTGGCCAAAAACTGGATTGAAAACCGTGTTTATCTATCTCACAAATTCAAACTATTGATGATCAAAGGAAAGTAGTGTGAGAAAATAAAGGAGAAGCCAATGCAATTTGATGATTATTCCTGAGAAAAACCCTTAAGGGTAAGATATTGGGTTCAATACTGACATATAGAGTTGTGTGTCTATGTGTATTCTTTCTCTCTCTCTCTCTCTCTCTCTCTCTCTCTCTGTATATATCACACACACAAACTATTCTTTCTTCTTTTCAAAGACTTCTCTATGTTTTTTCTTGTATTCAAATTAATTAGATTCAAAAACACCTGAATCTAAGATTGTAGAATGCATATTCAGTCATTTGGCTTTTGCTTATCTAACATGATTTTAAAAGCACAGATAATGTAGCCACACTGCCTTACTACAAACCCTACCACTTTTAAAATTTAAGGCAAATTGACTGCTCTCTGCCTCAGTTTCCTCATCTGTTAGATTTCAAAAAAAGGATACTTAACCATACTTCATGGGGTGGAGTGATAATTAAATGAGTTAATAAATAGAACCTGTATACATTGTAACAAACTGGTCAACGCACAGAGGTGGTTGTGTTCCAATACACATAAGCAACTAGGCCTACTGTATTTATATGCACATGTGGTGCATGTCTGGTCTATGAAAATTAGGTCAACTTGAGGTGGACAAAGCAAGGAAGTGGTCAACAATGGAGTTTCTATTGTATAAGCAAAAACATGCTTGAAACAGTACCTGCTAAACTGTCAGAGCTGTGTAAGTTTATATTATTTCATACTTATATATCTTAGCATAGCTTCAAAATGAAGCTACTACACAATTCTGAAAATTATTTTTTCTCAACCCTCTATGATGACTACTTCACTTGATTATGGTGATATAATGTGTCAAAGCAAACTGCAATGGAAAAATGTGGAATTTTGCTAGACTCAGATGTATTCTTTGCCTAGGATATACAAGTGTGACGTTTTCTCTCGCATACTATAGTGAGAAAAGTGTATCAACTTAAGAATAATGATTTAAGAATAAAAAACCAACAAATAACAAAACTTTTCTCCTTCCTACATCAAGTTAGACATTGTTAAGCATCCCCTAAAGCAAGCCACGAGAAGGCACCTATGAAGGCACCCTCCAAAAGAATAATAATAATTTTAAAAAATGAGAATAAGGGAAACCTGTGACAAGAATGTAGAAGAATTTCCCACTAATTACAGGGCCAGTGAAACTATTCAGGAAACACAACCAACAGATCATAATTACAACATCAACTTTGAAGTGGTTAGAGCCCTTGTCCATCTCCTACCATCTCTGTCTGGTTCACAAACACAAGAGCTACCACAACTATCCAACTGGTCAGCCATACCTCCCCTGAGCTGCTCCTCACACCAGCTAGAATGCTGCCCTGTCCAGTTTCTCCCCTCACTAACTCTCCTTCCAAGGAAGGAAACAACTGGGCAACAAGTTTGGAAACAGAAGGCTACAAAAGCATGATGGTCCATTGCATCCTGTGTACTTCCTGAACACAGGGAGTTCTCTGAGAGCAATGCACTCCACAAGGCCATTTTTCATGTTCCATTTGTTCAGAGTGTTAGAGAAAGGTGGAGTGGGGGAAAGAAATGAAGAGAAGACACTATTTCAGTACAGCTAAGGTACACCAGATGAACTCCTATTAAACATAAAAACTGGACATAAAGGTGCAAGTATCAAACATCTGGGGAGATACAAATTTGAGAATCTACATCCAAGTGGTCCCAAGAAGGAGAGCAAATGCAAGCCACTGGCAATCATCATCTATAAGTCTATCGCTCATCTCAAGACTGAGTAAAGAAAAATCAAGAGTGTGAGGAAAAAAGTACTACAAAACAAAACAGGGAGACTACCAGTCTGAAGAATAAAGAAACATCTAAACACTATTTACCACAGGAAATCTCTATAGAATACAAAACAGTATGCCTTTCATGAAAGGAAAGAAATCTAGAAGAGACAGAGTATTATAAAAGGATCGTGTGTGTGTGTGTGTGTGTGTGTGTATGTGTGTGTGTGTGTGTGTGGGTAGAGAGAGAGAGAAGGTATTTTGTTAATGAAGATCATATACAACTCTTAGTATTTTTTCAGTTAACATTAAATTTTTTCTCAAATCATTTTCTTTTAAAACAGGTGCATAATATTTCATCATGTATTAGGTTCTTACGTCATATTTTTCCATGTTAAAGCATATTAAGCACCTTTGTGCTTACAATTTTCCTAACATCTTTGATTATTTTTTTAGGATATAGTCCCACAAATGGGTCAAAGAATTTTCTTATACATATCAACAAGCAGGTTTTAAGAAAGTGTGTTAAAATTTGCTCTCCCATCAGTAATATTTGTGATTATCTTTTTCACAAAATCTACTTCAGCACCGTATCTACTTTTTAATCTTAAAATTTCATATTTAAAAGTATTATGTGGATAAAAGTTTTGGCTAATTAGTTGAGCACTTTTCCTGTATTTTTCTACTCGTTGTCTTCTGTGAACAACTGATAATTGTCTCTGCCAATTTTGCCTCTTCAGGCATTGAGATTTTTTTTAGTTGAAAGATCTTTCTTTACATTAAATTTATTAACTTTTAATATTGGTGGGAATTTTTCCCCACCAAATATTTGTCCTTTGCCTTTCCTTTTATTTGTGGTATTTGTCTAAATGATGTTAGTTTACAATTTTATGTTGAAAGAAAACTAACAAGACACTGATAGAAATAAAGAAGCATAGAAGCAATAACAAGCAAAATGTATGCTTTAGAAAATATAATCAGTGCTATGAAAGAAAAGTATGAGATATTCTTTTAAAATGCAGAAGCAAACAGATTAAATAAAATGAGAGGAGAAAACATGTCTGTAGACAAAAGAATGCAGAGCTAGCTGATTATAGTGGTATATTGTTCATTGTAATTAGAATGAAAACAATAATAGAATGCAGAATCAAAGGAATATTTTCTTCTATTGGAAAAACTCATTAATAAATGAAAGGAATGGGCTCACCACATTTCAGACAAAATCTATGGAAAAAGACCAATGCCAAGAAACATATCGACAAATATTTTAATCACAAGAAAAAGGAAAATATTCACGAAACATTCAGAGGAAGGAAGGAAGGGAGGAAGGGGGTAAAGGAGGGAGAAATGGAGGTATGGAGGAAAGGAGGGAGGAAGGAGAGAGAGAAATTGAGGAGGGAGGAAGGATGGGGAAGGAGGCCAAGGGAGGGAAGAATCGTACATATATAGATTGCACACACCTCCTATCTGCATTCCTTCTTTTTTTTTTTTTTGTAGAGACAGAGTCTCACTCTATTGCCCTTGGTAGAGTGCCGTGGCGTCACACAGCTCACAGCAACCTCCAACTCCTGGGCTTAGGCGATTCTCTTGCCTCAGCCTCCCGAGTAGCTGGGACTTCAGGCATCCGCCACCACACCCAGCTATTTTTCTGTTTTTGCAGTTCCGCTGAGGCTGGGTTTGAACCCGCCACCTTCGGTATATGGGGTCGGCGCCCTACTCAATGAGCCACAGGCGCTGCCCCCTATCTGCATTACTATGCAATCCCACTGTGGGGATCACTGGATCTTTTCTGGAACATAAACAGTGCAACCTTGGCAGAAGCCGGTGAGAGAGACTGAGGTTTTAAGGTAGGACAGTAGTTGGTCAGTGTTTAAGAGAAAGGCATGTGTGATATGAGCAACATTTATACTATGAGGGAGGACAATGGAAAATGTTTATGCAATGAAGTTTTATAGGTCTAAAACTACCTGATCAGCTGGTTCAATTTCTTCTTTAAAAAAAACTATGGAGTGGATGGATGCAGTAAGAATCGATCAGCTATACAGGGAAGGCTAAAATATTCTAAACCTTACACTTTCATCACTGTCTCATACTCCATCTCTCCTCTTTGTAGAAGCCTGCAGATTTAAACTCAGGCACACTCATCAAATCTGACATTTAGAGCTACAGAGCAGCATCTTTTCATCTGCTGTTTCACAGAAGGAAGTAAAATGATAATCCAAAATAAAAACTTTGAAAATGGCCTTAGTTTATGAGTTCTGAAATTATTTTAGATCTGTAGCATAAAGCCTGTCACCCTTCTGCTATATAGTAATGCTATTTTTTAAGGGAAGATGGTGAATTGCTTTAGCATCTTCCTGCAAGATTGCTAATACACTCACTCACCAGATCACTATGCCAAAGCAAACAGCCTGTTGGAATAGTACACAGAAAGTAGGATTTTAAATAAGCCACAAAGCATGCTTCTTAGTTTTGTTTACATTGGTTCCACACATTAGGAAAACAGTATGTTTCACAGTAAATTCAGTGATGAAATAAATTATGCATTTGCCCATCAGGTTGGACAAAACACATTCTTGTGGGAAACCAAGAAGGACAATGCAAAAGGGAGGAGAGAAGCCATGCTATTTGGCCAGGATGACAAATTCAAACAGCTGAGGCCACGAACCCCAAACTCTCATTTTCATTCACTTGCACGCCATAGAGATTTGGTACTTGTCACCCACAAGAAAGGGACCCATGAAACACAGAGAGCTCAGCAGCTGCTCAAAAAGATTGAGGACTTAGTAGCCCGCTGTATTCAGCCACGCTCCCTGAAAGCCTCTCACTCTAGCCCGCCACCTTTGGTTCTGAGGGCTCTCCTGTTTTCCATAAGCAGTGCATTCAGCCTTAAGGGCCACCGCACATTTTGAGTTAACAGACCCAATATTTATTGTCCCCAAAATGAAGATTATGTAAATTCAATCAGTGTAACCTGGTTTCCTGTACTCTCAATGAATCCCCAACAATAAATTTTAAAATAATAATAAAAATACTTTTAAAAAAACAAAAATAGGCTCGGCGCCTGTGGCTCAGCGGGCTAAGGCGCCAGCCATGTACACCTGAGCTGGCGGGTTCGAATTCAGCCCAGCCGGCCAAACAACAATGATGGCTGCAACCAAAAAAAAAAATGGCCAGGCGTTGTGGCGGGCGCCTGTAGCCACAGCTACTTGGGAGACAGAGGCAGGAGACTCGCTTTAGCCCAGGAATTGGAGGTTGCTGTGAGTTGTGATGCCACAGCACTCTATCCAGGTTGACAGCTTGAAGCTCTGTCTCAAAAAATAAATAAATAAATAAATAATTCAATTCAA
The DNA here is from genome assembly GCA_963574655.1 of Perodicticus potto. Taxonomy (NCBI): domain Eukaryota; kingdom Metazoa; phylum Chordata; class Mammalia; order Primates; family Lorisidae; genus Perodicticus; species Perodicticus potto. The sequence continues at coordinate 10,897 of CAUYRH010036196.1, read as the reverse complement.
GCAATTTAAAAAAATGAGGATTATAGCTTAAATCCTGTATTGAATGTTGACAGTGAGAAGAACTGTGAGAAGCGCTTATACCTGAAGCAAATCCTGCTTTTAAAAAATTATTAATTAAATCTCTAAGTAGTATATCACTGGAAAGCCATCTAAATACCCCATAAATGTGAGTTTCTATGTTACCAAGTATATAAACTCACTGTGGGAAACACAAGATTCAATCTCTGTGCTGAAGGAATTTCCACACTGATACCAGAGATAAGAGTCATTATTACTAAATTACTAGAAAGGAGAATGTGGCAACTTCTCCAAGAGAAATAAAATTCAGTGCAGAAAGAGTAGTGGTCAGAGGGGAATTCATTCCAACAAGGAGAGTCAGAGAGATCTTCACGAGTTAAGTAGCCATCTTGAGCTGAATCTTGAAGAGCAGGTAGTGTTAGAAATAGAGAGAGAGAGAGAGAGACCACCAAGGGAAATACCGCATCTGCTTGGGACACAGCAGTGATTTGGTTTGGCTGGAACAGCAGGAATATGGAGGAGAAATGGCAGCCAAAGCTGGAAAGGCAGAAGCCCTGTGGTGGCTGGCCAGGTATGTCAAGCTAAGAGTGATTAAGGTGTCACTAATGAAAAAAGATCTTTACTTTAAAGAGATTAACCCAGTGATCATGTGTAAAGTGGTAGAAGAAAAAAGGCAGACTGTCTGGGATGGCAGGGGAGAGATGCTGCAATAGTCTCGACAAAGAGTAATAAGTTGATTCAAGCGGGAATGAGCAGTGTTACAGGTTGAGTTGTGCCCCCCTAAAAAAAGTATACAAGGTCTGACAATTAAGTTCATGAACTAATCTTAGAAAAAGTGCTTTGAAGTGTGGACTAGATACTGGCATCTGTGCATAGCTTCCCAAGGTGAGTACTTTGAAGGTGACTATAGAGATATTCACCAATGAGGTATGTAGCACTTTTTCTAGGATGAGTTCATGAACTTAATTGCCCAACTTTGTATGTTGGTATTCTAACTCTAGCCACTTCAGAATGCCACTGTTTTTGGAGATATGGTCTTTAAAAGGTAATTTTATTTTATTTTATTTTATTTTTTGAGAAAGAAAGTCACTTTGTCACCCTCAGTAGAGTGCCCTGGCATCATAGCTCACAGCAACCTCAAACTCTTGGGCTCAAACAATTCTCTTCTCTCAGCCTCCTCTGGGAGGCCAAGGCAGGAGAATCACTTCAGCTTAGGCACTCAAGACCAGCTTGAGCAAGACCAAGACCCCTTCTAGTTCCAGCTAATTGGAAAGCTGAGGTAAGAAGATCGCTTGAGTCCAGGAGTTTGAGGTTGCTGTTAGCTAGGCTGAAGCCATGGCACTCTAACCTGGGGCAACAGAATGAGACTTAAAAAAAAGACCCATGAAGACAAAGATAGAAGATATCTAGCTATAGGCAAAGAAAGAGGTGTCAGAAGAAACCAACCCTACTGACATCTTTATCTTGGACTCCAGCCTCCAGAATGAGAAAATAAAGTCCTATTGTTATGCAATATTTTGTTATGGCAGCCTTTGCAAACTATTAATAGTAAGGGCAGAAATGAACAGTCTATAATATAGGAATGGACAATGTGGGGAGACATTTGGGGAAAGTAATTCAAAGCAATAGGTCACATCTAGAAGGAAAAAAGTGATGAGTTTCAGGTCACCTGGAAGTATAAGAAATAGTTGAAATTTAGGAAATTAGAAGAAGATTGTTTGAGAAAAAAATGATAATTCAATTTGAAAAATGTTAAGTTCGAGTTCTGACAAGACATCCATGTAATGATATAAATTAAGTAATTGATAATGTGGCAAAATTGTTCAGGAATGAACTAAATTTTGGAGTAATCCTGACAGAGGTAGAAGTTGTGTATAGGAATAGGCAAGATTGTTCAGAAAGATAATGAGGAATGAGAATAAAGATGTGAGGATACACTTGAAGGCCTCCTTCAAGGAAGGAACACCTAAATCTGACAGGATGAAGAAACAGACTGAGAGAAATGAGTGGTTACTGATCGCAGAAGTAGTCAAGTTTTATGGCAGCAAAATACAAAGGAAATTTAATCACTGTCTCATCTGCTGTACCAGCTTCGGCCAGAGACGTCTAACACTTCAATGCTTTTCAGAGTAATAGGATGCTGAGGGGGAGTCCCCTGTTGCTTCTGATTAGCACTCACAATTGAGGCCCAATAGGCACTAAATACACCACATAGCCAAAAACCGAGGGACGATGACTGCCCCCTGGGTCTTAGTTAGATGTTGTAGAACCAGCCCTGCTGCACCCCAAACAGAAAGTCGTAAGATACTGACAATCACCCTGAGCCTCAAACCACCAGAACGAAAAAGTAAAGAGTTGAGGAATAAAAATATTAATTGATAATGGGAGGTGCCCGTAGCTCAGTGGATAGAATGCTGGCCATATCCACTAAGGCTGCCAGGTTTGAACCTGGCCCGGGCCAGCTAAAACAACAATGACAACTGCAACAACAAAAAATAGCCAGGCATTGTGATGGGCACCTGTAGTCCCAGCTACTTGGGAGGCTGAGGTAAAAAAATTGCTTAAGCCCAAAAGAGGGTGAGCTGTGACTCCACAGCACTCTATTCAGGGCAACATCTTGAGTCTCTGTCTCAAAAACAAAAAACAAACAAACAAAAAACAATTAATTAATGAACAAAGTCTCTGACTAATACCATTCTCTTTCTTTAAAAATTAGACTATGTTGAGACAGGCACAGTGGTTCACACCTGTAATCCTCACTTTGGGAAGCCAAGGCAAGTAGATCACCTAAGCTCAGGAGTTCAAGACCAGCCTGAACAAGAGAAAGACCTCATCTCTTAAAAAAAAAAATAGTTGGGCATTGTGGTGGACACCTGTAGTCTCGGCTACTTGGGAGGCTTAGCCAGGAGAATCACTTGAGTCCAAGAATTTGAGGTTGCTGTGAACTATGACACCACAGCACTCTACCAAGGGCAATAAAGTAAGACTGTCTCAAAGAAAAAAAAGGGACTATATTAAAGTCTACTTTTGAACTCTAACATCCTACTTTTTTACTTCATGTGAAACAGTTATTTGATTCTAACAGATGAGCAGAGAATTAGATCTATTAAGATGAATACATGTAATGTTGTATCAGCTAGTTATTGCTACACTAAGGTGATAGCAATACATGTGTCTTACTGACATATAAAATAAAAATCCTTTATTAAGCTTATATTTCTGTGGAGTCAGCAGATCTTGACTAAGCTCATGCAGGGCAACTGGCTGAGGCTACTCTGCTTCCCATCCCTCTCACTATCCTCCTGGGACCAGTGGGCATACAAACTTGTTAAAGTGCTTTAGCAAGACCTAACTTGGACTCCTTAATGACAAGGTCTCAAATATTTGGGCAAGAAGGAAGGAGCAGGCTAACAGTAAAACCATGACTTCTTATTCTGCTGGACAAGGGAGGATTGTGGTGGCAAAGGCAAAGGTAAAAAAAAAATGAATATGTGCATGTATATCTTATCTCCCCACTTTGATGTCAGAAGTTATTCCTTTTATAATGTCATATTCCTTAGAGTGCTAATCACAGTGTCACAAATATCATTAACGATGAGGAGAAGTTTACAAATCAATAAACTTCTTGTTAATTTGGGGAGAAGTCTAACTTTAGATAAAGTTTACTAATTCAATGCAAAAATATTTGCTAAGCTTCCATGCTGAGAACTATTTTAGACCCTAGGAATAACAATAGCAGATGTTGTTCTTGCTCCATGGAACAGATGAGGGAACTGAGAGAAGGGGAAAGACATATAATCAGGAAATTATGTACTAGATCAGGCAATAGATTGGGATGGTTATTTTGTAAACTACTGAGACCATCAGTCCAGTCTATCTACATGCTCTATTCTCATCAAAAAGAAAAATATGAAAATAAATAATAGCCCTCATGGTAGATTGTGTTAATGATCCTAATTCTTCACCACTCCCAGTATCCATGCACTTTATACCATGTGAGTTTGCAATTCCTCCTAGTAAAGACAGTATTTTTCTGTTTCTTGGCTTTGGATTTTCCATGTATCAATAACATGCTTTGGCCAGCATAACCGTAGAGGTGAAATGTGACTCCCCTCCATCAAAACCTTGGTTGCATTCTTATTCATCTACAATTGCTGAAAGAACATGCCAGGCTTAGCTCACTGGTCCCAGGAGGAGAATAAGAAGCATGGGAGCAAAGTAGCCCTAGCCAGTTGCCCTACATGAGCCCAGTCAAGATCTGCTGACTCCAGATTACCCACAGACACATTAACTTAATAAAATTTAATATCATTAAGATATTGATGTTGCATCAGGATAGAAGTAATTGGTTGATACATGACATATATTCATCTTAATAGATCCTAATTCTCTGTTCATCTGCCAGAATTGAATAGGCACTTCATATGGAGTAAAGAAATGTAGTAGGATGTACCTGTACAGTGGAAGTTCTGATCTTAACAGCATAGAAAACTATAACCCAGCCAGATGAGGTGGCTCACACCTATAATCCTAGCACTTTGAGAGGCCAAGCTGGGGGATCACTTAAGCCCAGAAGTTTGAGACCAGCAATGAAGTGAAAACTTGTCTCTTAAAACAACTACAACAAAAATACCCTAAACCCCAATAATATAAATTGTACATTGAATATCAGCTGACTTCTTGGGACCAGACTCACCCAAGTAAAGTCCATGACTCAGCCCTAAGAGCTTACTAAAATTTACTGTTTCTTAGACTGTCATATTGAACAGATCATGACATACAGAAGCCAAGGAAAATAAAATTTGTGTTTCACTGGGTCCCACATGCTGTGATGTTTTCAAACCCACATACATCTACCTAGAAGCACTCAGAATATTTGATTCTGGAAACAAAACCATAACAAGAATAGTGTACAGAACAAAAATCAACTCAACAAGTCAACCCATATGTTTTTCATTTTCTTGTATTCTATGAAGGAAGTGAATGTGGTATAGTATATTTGGCTCTCAGCAGAGAGAATTCTAGGTACTCTTTTTAATTTTACATTTACACAGCCCTGTGTTACCCTCTGTCCTACCTCCGAAATAGCAATAGAAGTGAAGGAAGTAACCCACTGAGGAGTAACCTTTGTTTATTTCCTGGTGTAACAGGTGTGAACCCACACTTGTGTCTTTCAAAGATGCTCTCTGTGCACTGCACACAGGTGGCTAAGATCAGCCAGATAAAGATCATGTCACTCCATTACAGTGAGATGAGACCTCTGGCAAATCACCAGCATAGTCTTGAAAGGAAATGCAATCAGACAGCCTTCCTTTCCTCTATAAAGTCCAAACTAACATTTAAATATGTAGGCAGTTTGGATACCTATCTAAAGTTTGCTATCTAAACAAAAATAAGAAAATTTCTCTCATAGTTTGTAATGAATAAAAGAATAAATATAAAAATACCATATATACTATGCATTGTAATGTATGTGCACATATGAATGTGTATATATATGTATAAATGCATATAAACACATGCATATAAATCTGGTATATGTTAAGTGCATTTATTCCAAGATAGCTATAAATATAGACACAAATCAGGTACACCCAACTGCATTTAAGTCCATTTAATTTCATGGAATAGAACAAGATTTCGACAGGATTCTATACAATGAATATGACAGCACTCCCCAGTTGGTATTTACTTTTCATTTGTCCTCAGAAACATGAAGTCTGTATTTGTAAAAAACTTAGTGCAGCTCATGAGTAAAGTAAAGCCATTTTCAAAGCATTCTTCTGTGCATGGTGAAGTAAGAACAGATGAATATGTTTTATCCTCCATATCTTCCACACCCAAACTACTGCCTCTGTAGGGGATTTAATAAAAAAGTTATGAAGCTCCTGAGAAAATCAAAATGTCTTCACAGCTGGTTGATTATCAATGAGCAAATACTGAAAGGTACCAGAATTACGTTAGAGAGACTAGCCTTTAACATAATTATCACGTAACGTTAAAACACAAAGACTTTTGTATAAAGAGTATTGCTATTTCTTGTTACTCCTGGTCCATTGAACATCTGTTAAGCAGATATATACTCCACACACACCTATTTATCAAACTATATGTTCAATATTAAATATTTAAAGTCATAAGACAATCCTTTAAAATTTCACATTAAAATTTAGAAGCACTCATTGAAAAACATAAATTCAAAAGCTTACATCTTATTTTCATAGCACTAACATTATACAGGCTGTTTCTAAGCCTTCATTTCACTTCACATGCCAGTCCAATACCTTATTCCAGAGTCTCTAAAGTCAACTAATAATTTCTAAGCTTTAATACCTAACAATATGCAGAGCACTATTACAGACTGAAAGTGATTGATTCAACAGATGAGTAAGTTATTCACCCTGTCAAAATATTGTTCTATTCCATGAAATTAAATAATTAAAAAATATCAGTGGAATGCCACTTAACTGCAAATTGAGATTATTCATAATATGCATGAATCTTTAACATTTTGCTAATGTTATATTCATCTGATACATTTTTCTCATTAATAAAAACCTATTTTAAACAAGTTCTGATTCCCGATAACAGCAAGATTATTTTTGAGATTATATATGTCTTAAAAATAATTTTTCCTTGTACTCTTATGTCAACTGTTTGCTTTTACGTTAAACTTTTTCCATTTCATCTGACACCAGTGGTATCAAAGATTGGCTCTGGGCAATGCTTACTTCTTTTGTAGACTAGTTTATTCAACACAAGATGGGTTAGGAGGACCCTCTGCAGAAACAATTCATCTTTGCTTAGCTCCCTAAACAGTAAAGTCTACTTTATTAACCACATCAGACTCTACCTATTCACACATACACAAAACTGATGTGTAGCTTTTAACACTATGCATTTAATCAAGAGAAAACACACTCCATTTTATCTTTCTGACAGGCTTCTTGACATCAGATTTCAACTCTTTAAGTGTTCCAAAGGAACTTTTTTGGAACTGTAGAGAAAGACTCCTTTTACTTCTTAAATTCACTGATAACCAGGCAAAACTCACTGTACAATCAAATCCTACAGAGAGACTCTTGAGAAGTCTATAGAGGACATTAAGGAAATGGATGTCACACAACAGTAATAACACCCTGACTGCATTCTACACCAGCACTGGAGCCTCACTTTTTAACAGACACAGTGAAGTGTTACAGATAAATCTGTTTTAGCTGTGATGAGAAAAATGTTTCAAAATCCATAAAATTACAACTCCTGTCATGCCCACACTTAAAATGGTTTGCAATTTAAATCCTTAATAATACTACAAATGTCTGGGATGCTTCCCTGAAGACTTCTAATATGTACATTTGTGAAAAACCTGTCAGATTCATGAGATTAGTTTGGTACTTGAAACTAGGATAATAGCGTATATTCTTCCTCTGAACACTAAACACTTCCCTGTACAGCATTTATAAATTGCAATTGGGGACTGAATTTAAATAAGGAAATAAACCCTGTTGGGAGAACAGGGAATGTTTTAAACTGGGAGTGTATGTTAAAAGGAGCTGACCAGTTAGTGTGAGAACATGAGCAATGTAGCCAAGTTCAGATCTTCACCCACCATGTCCCTCCTTCATATGGCACTTGACATTTTTAAAAAGTTATCCAGGACTTTTAAAGAACATAAAGAGTTGTTAGTCAGTGAGTTCTAAGAAAATTGTTTACTAATTTTACTTAACAAATTTAATTTTAGCTAACTTTAAAGTGGGAATTGATAAACTTCAATGTATTCCTTTCACATCTCTACCAGCACAATCTGTACTTCTGGTATAAATGGAGTAAAATTTTGCAAGGGGCATTTTAATGGAAATGACATATATTTAATCTTATTTTTTTTCAGAAGCAAAGTTATGGTATGGGATTATTCTCCTGAAGACTAATGCCTAAATTTTATGGACATGAATACAAATGTAGTAGAATGTGTAAGCTGACCACACAAGGGACTGTAACACAGTGGTCAATATACAAAGATGGTCACCATAACAGATTAGGCCTACTGTGTGATACGTACATGTGGTGCATGTCTGGTCTATGAAAATTAGGTCAACGGAAGGAGGTGTTCAATGTGGGGAGGTGGTCAAATAGAAACGACATAGTAACACAAATAAGACATACTTATGGTAGCCATTAGGGATGTTTACAAATACTCTGGTTAGCTCTCCATCCTGGTACGTTTTGGGATTGCACTTTCCCACTCCTGGGAAGCCAGGATGGTCACATGCCTTTATTCGGCCAATGTGAGTAAAGGTAACTGTTTTTGAACCCACCACCTCTGGTGTATGGGGCAGCGCCCTACTCCTTTGAGCCACAGACACTGCCCCATGAGTAAAGGTAACTAAAAGTCACTTGAGATTGGAAGCTTTATGTCAGTATGCGATTTACCATGACTCTTATCCTCTACCAGGGTGACTGGAAATGCTCAGGAAGAGTTGACCCACTATATAATATATGTGAAGTGTCAGGAAAAAATATACTTTAGTTATTTTAAGATGCCAAGATTTGGAGATTGTGTATTATTACAGGACAACCTAGCCTAAATTAACAGATATTCACCTTTATTTATTAGATAAGCTTTCTAAAAGCAGCTAAATCATTCAGTAACCAGTCACACAATTATTGGCTTATTTTGAGGCAGGAATATATTAAATGGTAACCTCCTCCTTTCTATTACTCACTTTTCATCTTATATCATCAGAGTCTTTCTCCAGTGGCAACCACACAGCAACCAGACACACTCAAGCATCACTGCAGGTGAGACACCTCATTCAGTCTTGCTATGCCTCTGAGCCAACTTCTCTTCTTTTCACAGCCAACATTAAGCATGGTATACAGCAGTGATTTTCAACTGGTGTTCCATGGAAAGTATTAAAGATCATTAATGAAATTATTTTCAAAAGAAGTTCAAAGCACAGTAAGTATATTCGTCCTGTTTAATCTTTTTTTTTTTTTTGACCAATATAATTTAAGTATGCTGCAGAAGTTTAACTACAAGTTCATGTGTGCCATGAGATAAAAAGGTTGAAAACACTGGTCTGCAGTGACTGCCTCCACTTTCATTTTACTTTATGCAGCTGACTTCCCTTCTTTACATTCTTATTTTTAAAAATTCTATTGGCAGATCCAAGGCTCTCTGCTTTGCTACCATCTTTTCAAGTTTCTTTCATAGTCAATGATGATTACCATCCCTGATCCTTAAAATTCTTTTTATTTCTGATATCATTATTTTTTAGGTGTTTACCTAACATATGTTTTCTCAGTCTCCTTTTGGCTTTTATTTCTCTAGGTATCAGTATTCCTTCAGGACTTTGTCAGATCTTTCATCTCTTTCCCAGCTCCTTAATAATCTCATCTACTTGTAACAGCTTCAACTGTCACTGTCATATATATATATATATGTTTCCTAAAATCTTCTATCCTCGGTTTGTTTTTCCTGTTTATTCAGTTACTTGATATATTACTATATTTCCTCCAAGCCATACAACTGGAATGACAAAAATAAATTTCTATTTTTTGATATTTCCCTTCTATCTTTTCTTTCTTCATTAATATTTTCAACAAGTCTAAACAGATTAGTGTAATTTTCAATAATTTTCTATTCCTCACTAACCACATTGAATCTGTTCCCACATCCTGTCTGTACTCAGTCCCAATTTAGCACAAGATTACTTGTTTTAAAAGGCTACATTTATTGTTAGTACATACTTAATCCAATAATTTATCACAAAGAAAAGAGTTAAATAGAAAAATTAGACCCAAGAATGTATAAAAAGAATTCTATGCCACTACCAAATAGAATTTATCCTAGGTATGCAAGATTGATTAAACATCTGAAAATCAATTAATGTAATCCATCACACCAATGGCTAAGAAAGAAAAATCATATGATCATCATAAGTATATGCAGAGAAAAATCTGACAAAAATCCAACACCTACTCAATCATAAAACCTCACAGTGAACTAAGTGCAGAGGGGAAATTCCTCAACCAGAGAAAACATCAGCAAACGACAGTTAACATTACACTTAACCGTGAGAAACTAAGAAGCTCTCTCGAAGATCAGGAGCAAGGGAAGGTTGTCCTTGTTCACCACACCTATTCAACATCACGAGAAGACCTACCTAATTCAATAAGACAAGGAGAGGATATAAGATACATATGGATTGGGAAAAAGGAAATAAAATTTTCTTTTCCATAGATGACATGATTATTAATATGGCAAATCTGAAAGGATCAACAAAAAACTTATACAAGGTTGCAGAATGCAACATTAATAAGCAAAGTCAATTCCTTTCTTATAAACCAGCAATAAACAATCAGAATTCAAAATTAAAAATAAATACCACTTACATTGGCACTAAGAAAAACCCAGGTATAAACATAAAATTATATATGAAATTTATATGAAAAAAACTAAAAAAAGAAATCAAAGAACCAAATAAATGGAGAGATATTTCATGTTCATAGATAGGAAGAATTGATATTGCTAAGATATCAATTTTTCCCAACTTTATTTACACATTCAATGCAATCCCAATTAACATTTCAGCAAAGTTATTTTGCAGGTATTGACAAATGTATTCTAAAGTTTATGTGAAAAGGCAAAAGACCCAGAATAGTCACCAAACTACTAAAGAGTTAAAACAAAGTCAGAGGATTGAAACTATCTGACTTTAAAACTTTTATTTTTTTATTTTTTTTAATAATTTTATTAAATCATAATTGTGAACATTGGTGCAATCATAGGGCAGAATGTGCTTCATATACAATCAGAAACATTTTGATCGTACTGTGAGAGATAGCCCTCATAGCATTTTCTTAATCACTATATAAA